>LGUB01000045.1:0-15505 GCA_001432165.1 Pseudoloma neurophilia
GATTAAAATATTCATATTTTTTGTAATGATTCGATATCCTTAACTGTTTATCACAATTCTTATTGATAACTCTGGTGTAAAAAGTGTATTTTATTCTCGAATGTAAGGTCACTAAAAAATGAACACCTCAAATATCAAACCTTTTTTTATTTTTAATATCATTTTAATATATCAAAACCACATTGTTTATTTCCTTCATGTTCGAGTCATAATCCCAATAAAAACAAACGCACTTAACTATAGAACGTATTTCTTGTAATTAAAATGGATTTATTTCTTTCAAAACATGTTTATCGCATCCTACAATTGTCGGTTTTCGAAAAAATTTTAAAACAGCACGTCATTCGATTATTTTACAAAAAACAGCACGTCATTCGATTGTTCTACAAGAACAACACGTCATTCGATTGTTCTACAAGAACAACACGTCATTCGATTATTTTACAAAAAACAGCACGTCATTCGATTGTTTAACGAAAAAAGCTCGCCATTCGATTGTTTTACAAAAAAAGCTTGTCATTTGATTATTTTACAAAAAAAGCTTGTCATTTGATTATTTTACAAAAAACAGATCCTTTGATGAAATAAATTTGTAATTTTTAATAACCTCTGCTTTGGATCAAAATTTAATCGGATGACCGCCTTTTTTCAGGCTAATAACAATTTGACTCTCAGACAGACACACCCTTCAATAGAAAGTAGAAAAAATGGAAGAATTCTCCAATGAAGAACGATCGTATTTTGATTGGTTTTCTGATAAATATAAAGTTATAGCACGTGCAGGTGAAGGGACATTCTCAACTGTATATAAAGCGGTTGATCTAAATAGAATAGATGCAGATAACTCTTATTGCAATACAGCAATCAAAAATATCACGATGACCAGTTCACCAATGAGAGTTATCGAAGAATTAAAATTTCTTAAATTATTGAACGGTGAGAAAAATGTGATACCTCTGATCAATGTAATGAGATTTGAGGATCAGATCGTGGCAGTTTTTCCTTTTTTTGCCTCTACAGATTTTAGAGAATATCTGGAAATGTGCACACTCAGTGACATACGCTCATATTTAAGAGAATTACTCATAGCAGTAGAACACACTCATAAAAATAATATAATCCATAGAGATATCAAACCAT
Source organism: Pseudoloma neurophilia (assembly GCA_001432165.1). NCBI lineage: Eukaryota > Fungi > Microsporidia > Pseudoloma > Pseudoloma neurophilia. The sequence goes on from LGUB01000045.1 coordinate 1,141, forward strand.
CAAATTTTTTATATAATAAAGATGAAAAAACGGGATATTTAATAGATTTTGGATTGGCTCAAAAATTAAAACAAGAAAAAGTTGATGTCAAAGAAACAAATAAAGTAAAAAAAACACCAACAGTTACATTTTTTAATTCGGTAGTGTCTAAATCAACACAACCACCAGGATATTACCAAACTGACACAAGACCACATATGAAAGCACATCGAGCAGGTACTCGTGGATTTAGAGCACCTGAAATTCTTTTTAGGAACAGCAATCAGAGTACTTCGATCGATATGTGGTCTGTTGGCGTGATTTTTTTGATTTTACTTACAAAACAGTATCCATTTTTTAATTCTCTCGATGACAATGATGCTTTGGTAGAAATTGCCTGTTTATTTGGAAATAATGAAATGAGAAAAATTGCAAAATATCACAATCGTATCTGGAAAACAAATATAGAAAGCATTCCGAATAACAAAATACCTTTCAAATCACTAATAAAGCGGTTGAATCCTACTTTTAAAATAGACGATTCGGCCATTTCATTGTTAGACAAAATGTTAGAATTGTATCCAGAAAAACGAATAACGGCAACTGAAGCACTTGAACATCCCTTTTTTCAGAATCCGCAATGAATAAACTCCTTTAATGTAGATTTAAATCTTTATCTTTGAAGATAAAATCGAAATTTATCAACAGAAAAAAATTTTAAAGCAGAGAAAAAAAAGAACATCAATTTAATTTTCGCGTTTTTGCAACGTGCAGGGCACGACAACATAAGAATCTGTTGGCGGGTCTCGTCTAACGAATGCAATTCGCTCAAATTGTACCATCTCACCGGGTTGAATATTTTGAGACGCTTTTTCGACTAAAATTGTCTCTGATTTCTTTGAATGGGGATCAAATTGGTCGTCTTTAAGTAAGTCAGAATATTGAACCAGCTCATGTCGATGGCATTCATCCAATGAGATCCAAGATATTTTACGTTTTGTTTTCTTGATATCACCATCTGGATTGCTTATACATGTGATTATGTTGTCATTTTTCTCTTTAACAATACAATTTCCGACAATCATTAGTGTGAACTCCTCATTTGTCTCTAAAAGATCTCCATCTTCTTGTGATATGGCAATATTTCTGGTTAAAACCTCTTTCTGACCTGCTTGAAGATCTTTTTTGTTCAATGGCCAACTAACTTTTTCTTCAAATGGCTCTATCTCATTGTTCGATTCATCAACAAATTTGATGTGGTATTTTCCATCCTCTTTGATTGCAAAATACCTATTGCATACTTTGTCAAGGTATTTTTTGTTCATGGCCCATATTTTATCCCAAGAAGTCACGTGGCTTGATTGTTTCATCCCTTGCATTATAATATATTCCTTAAGGACTGTTATATGCAGGCCAAGACGTAAGATGCCTTTTACTGTTGGTATTCTTGGATCGTCCCAGGTGAGATTGTTCTCTTCAATCAGTGTGCGCAGTTTCCTCTTTGACAGACACGTATTTTCAAAATTGAGTCTACTGAAATCTTGTATTTTTGGCTTTCGCAATTGTAAAGCATCTAATATCCAGAAATATTGTTCATTCCTGTCTCTGAATTCATTTGTTCGAAGTACAGTGGTTACACCTTCAATAGAATCAACAATTGGACACGAAAAGTCATATGTCGGTGAAAATCTTGAATTGGTTCGTGGATGTTTTATTTTTTTTAATCTGCAGATTACAGGATCTCGCAATGCCTTATTGTTTGAATTTACTGCTATTTTTGCACGCACACAATATTTTTCAATATTATCCTTTTCATCAATCTGTGCAAAATCTTTCAATCCATTTTCTACCATTTTTTCGAAAACTGCTAGATTTGTTTTGATGTCAACATTTCTTCTCTTGGATTCAATACCATCCATCCGTTCGATGTTCATCTGTTCTTTATCCGTGTCATCGCAATAGGCGTTGCCATCTGCGATCATCTTTCGGCAGAGTTCGACTATTTTTGGATGAAAATCACTGCTTCTAGACAGCTTGAATTCTTTCAATTGCAACAATTTAAGATCTTCTAGAATAGCCTTCTCAAACACATCTGACGATTTCTCTTGATTTGTGTCATCAAATCTTACAATAAGATTATCTGATAAATTGTTATTGAGGAAGGCAGCTTTGACATGTCCCAAGTGCAAATAACCACTTGGCTCAGGCGGAAATCTGCAGGTCTCCTTTGGTTTCATCATTTTTTTGAATTCCTGTGCCAATGTGTCTGTTTTATACTCATTTTCGAACTGATGTAGATGCGAATCGTGGCTTTCTTTATTTTTGAGCTCTTTCTTGATTTGATTGAGAAATTTTTTGTCTGTGTATAAAAATGAATAGTATACATCCTTGAGTACAGAAATATCTTCAGAACATTGCTCGAGAAGCTTTTCTGTTTCTTCAATATGTCCAGCTTCCATTTTTTGTAAAAGTCTATTAACATGTTTTTCAACTGGGCACCCAGCGAAAATCATCTTGATTTTTTCATGATCAATTGATGTGTTTTCTTCAAATTTTACCAAGTGTTCTGTGTATTTTCTGATTAAATAAAACAGTGAAGCGGTTAGAAAGTGTCTAGGATCTAAAATTACTTCCATTGAAGGGCTAATATCAAATTTTGTTTCTAGGATTTGGTGGTTAAAAGTCTCAGAAAATCTTTCTCATTTTGAATAATTCAACGGATCAAAATAACAATTTATAATATATTGTCAGAACTACCATCAATTTGAAGGTTAAAAGGATCTTTCAGGCAAAGAGAATTAATTTTCCTAAAATAAGTTATATTTTATTGTTAATGTGTTTTTTAAATATTTTTAATATCACCGTTTTCCAAGCATCATGTATCAAGAAATCAAACAATTTCGATTATTTGGATTAAAAAACTGACGTGTTTTTCGATTTTTATTCTGCGTTGAAAAAAACTGGTTACAAAAATATAGTTGCAAATACCTATTGTTGAGATATAAAGAATTAGGAAGAGAGGGCTCCATATTAAATTTGTAATTTACTTAAGGGGTCGAAGGGGGCGTCCTTTTATATCAGAAATATGATAGGAAGTGACGTCATCTTTCGGATCACTAGTATGTACCGACACCTATGATTACTGTCGTGCCTCCATGTCCATCAGTGATGACGTCATACTTAATATAAAAGCAACACAGAGTTGAACCCCTCAGAATTACCATGATAAGTCTAACACAAAGGATAAAGACATGGATGGAAGACAACAGAGAACATCACGGTGGAATAAAGAGGCATTCATAACATCAGTCTCTATGTTCGCCAATTCCTTGAACAGCCAGTCCAACGTGTGCATGGCAAATACTTATGATTACAATCAAAATAATTCTTAAATAAACGAAAGCTTTAATGAACTTTATATTTGAATCTAATGCATAAACCTGTAAATTTTTCAAAAATCAAAGTGTAAATTTTAGACCCACCCAGTATTCTCTCTTGGGGAAATCCAGACCAGGGCCGTTTACTTCACGGTTGTTAAAGAGAAAAGATTCCGAAATTTATGACTCGCCTACCCTTTAAACCAAGGATAGTTTAACCGCTTAACCATGAGTTGGTAACTCATCAGTAAATATTGCCTTCTTTTCTGATTACAGCTCATTATTTATCAAAAATTACGTCATCCTGATAAAAGCTCTAAAAAATCAGAGAAGAGAGCCGTGATATCTCGTCCTAAGAATTACAAACAGAAATAATTCAGCAACGAAAGCAACAGTTGGAAAGTACAACCCGTAATAAAGTACCATACTTAAAATCAGTTCTCCACTGCCATGTCCACATTGGACTGGTTGACCAAGGATCTGGCGAACATAGACTGATGTTATAAATGCCTCTTTATTCACATCAATATTACCATATAATCTATCTTTGTGCTTTGGTTGTTTTTTGACCATGGTGATTCTGAGGAATTAAGCCCTGTGCTGCTTTTATATCAAGTATGACATCATCGTTGATGGACATAAAGACACAACATCCACGTTCTTGGAATACAAATTCCACATAAGCATGTCATTTTTTACACTTTCTTTCCGATTTTTAGCGGGTTTACTTTATGGAATTTCAGAAAATGAGTCAACCTAGAGAAAAACTAAATTTGTGTTTTAAAAAAATCCAGAGAAAGAGTCGAATGCTGTCTTATTAATAATATCCTCTTTTTTAAAGATTTTTACAAACAAAATCAAATTTTTGAAATTACAAGTGGGGGGGGGTCTTGCTGCCAGAGATTTCTCTTTATTTCAACTTCATTAATTTTTTTTGAAATCAAGACTTGTCATTAAAGAGAAAAATTTTCAAATACCCATGATTTATAGATACAAAATTGTTAAAATATTTTGAATTCAGAATTTCAGGCATCGCTGTAAACAGAGACAAAGACGGCAACCCCTGTGATGAACCATCCAATCAATCAAGAAAACTGGAGCGATGACTCATCAGAATTTGAACATCCAAATATTGAAAAAGGTACGCTCAAACGACTCGTTCGGGAAAAGAAAAGGCGTGAAAAAGAAGAAAAACAACGAAAACTGGATCAACTCAAAACACAGTTAGCTGAAAATTACAATGAGGAACTTGAAGAAGAAAAAATAAAATTGGAAGAGGAATTGAGGCCAAGGTTTATAGAAACGGACTACGTTATAGAAAATAACCAAATTGAGGAAGATCCAAATGATATGTATACTGAACAGCTGTTATTCCTTGGTAGTGATCCGAAAATTGAAAATTTTATAAAATTTGTAGAAGAGAATCGAAAATTGGACTTAAATCATTTCTGTGATTTTTTATACATTAATTTAGCAGAAAACATCCGTGAAGGATATGATGAGGCTGGTTTGATTATCTCAAAATTAATTTTGTATTTAAGACATCTACAAAATGGCGGATTGTCAATCCTTAAACAGATGCAAGTGGCATTTGAGGATGAGAAAAAACTGGAAGAGTTTGACAAACAGTGCCAAGAATACCTAGACGAGTCAAAAATATCAATTTTGAACCTTCAAAAACAATAAAAGTTTGATATAAAAGAATCTTTTTTTCTTCAGATTGTAAATTCTTTTTTAAAGTGTTTTAAAATGTGACAAGTTCTAGAAAAACTTTAATTTGTTGATTGCATTCAAATAATTCTTTACCCTGATCGTGTTTCCGCGCAAATATGACCTCAACAGAAGAAAAGTCCTACTCTTTCGAAACAACCAGACACACGCTACATTTTCATGAAGATGCTTCTATTTATAGTATAACACAGACAAACAAACATTTAGTTACTTCTGGAACAGATAAAAGTGTTCGCTTTTGGCATATCAATTTGAAGGATAAAAAGACAGAAAATGTATTTTGCTCACCTGAGACAACAAGTGTAGATATAAAATATTGTACATCGATTGAAATGCTTAACAGTGTGAATATTGTCAAAGCAAATGATGCTTTTGTAGTTTTTGGCTCGATCGAAGGAGAAATATCTGCCATCAAAGAACTTGGATGTAAATTTGAATCAAGCCTTGCAAAGGGATCAGACGGCGATTCTTGCAATGATATTTGCTTTATAGCTCAAAACGCGTTTGTTGCAGCTTTTGAAAGTGGTAAAATTCTCATTTTTGAAATCACAGAAAATCCAGATTACATGGAAAGTAGTTTGCAAGACGAAAAGATAGACACTGCAACAGAACAATCTTTTGATGTAAATGAGAATAAGGGCCTAAATGTGGCAGAAATGTCACTACATTCAATTAATGAAAGTGAAATAGCAAAAAACAACAGCAATCTAGAAAACAATATTGATACATCTGATATAGAAAAGCCAAAAAGAAAAAGGATCGTGCTTAAGATAGTCCAGAAACCGCTCATTTTCAAAGTTCTTTACACGGCAAAACCACATTATCAGGCCATACAAGGACTGGCATTTAATCCATATACGAGATATCTTGCTTCATTTTCGAAAGATAGAAGTGCCAAAATATTTTATGTCACCAAAAAACTGAATTTATTAGATCGTGTCAGTAAAATTTTTGCAGATGAACAGGAAATGATTCTTTTTATGAAATTTTCATTCTCTACGAATGGCAAATTTCTTTTCTTAGGCGGATGCAACGGTAAAGTGATGAACATTTTACATGAGCCATTCGGCAAAGACGAAATTTTTGGAAGTATTGGACCTTTTGATGGACATGTAAGCGTGATTTACGAGTTTGGAACTAGAAAAATTGTACAAACAGACAAGTTAGATGTAATTCCTTTGCAACATTCAAATGAAATCAAAGAAAAATTTCTCGCAAAAAAGGTTCAAAAAACCGAATCAGAGTCACAGAAATCAAATGCACTCGATGATAAACCTGATCAAACAACAATTCCGATGGTTACAGAAAATAAAGAGGAGTTTATACACAAAGAAGATGATTTACTCAGTGTTGATCTTCCATTGAGTGATGTTTGTATTTTTCCAGTATCAAATACACCAGAACCGAAAAATTCACAACCAACAGCAGATTCATCTGAAAATCAGGACAGTTTTCAGGTTTTGTCACAGCCAAATGATGTCATGAAACAATCTGGAATTTCAATCGAGAATATCGACGATTTAATTTTTTTCGCAATCAGAAACGATCTTTACTGTATGGACCGTAAAAAAATTATAGTCAAATTTGAAAATATAGCATTCAAAGGCATCACAGACATATGTGTACATCAAAATGTGATATTTATATCAAGTGTAGATGGGCTTTTGTCATCTGTGCGTTTTGTTGTTTGATTTCAGAAAAATAAATTTTTATTTAGTAATAAGTGTCGTGGAATGAACTGATTTTATTTAACTCTTTTATAATCATACACTTACTAAGTCTTTATAAAGATGTCAAATATATGATCAGATAAGATCATAACAACTGATGATAGATTAACTGTCATATTGGTGTACCGACAATAAGAGCTCTTTGATTTCAATAAATATGAGAAAGTAAAAAGATTTTAAACAATTAAAACTTGTGAAAATCTCTCATCAAGAAGATTGAAACCCTGAAAACAAAAACATGGACACAAAAAGAAATGAAGAGCTCCTTAAGACCATCAAGAAAGTGAATATTATTTCTAGAAACCTTGATAAGAACTATAAAAAAATGAAAAAAGAGGTTATCACAACACCGTCGATCATTTTGGACTCGTTTGAGCAGTATAGCGAGCCACAAGAAAAATTGGATCGCGCGATAAATTTTTTCGACCGGTTGGTTGATCTTATAGAACATACAGAAGACGGAATTTTGCAATTAGAAGGATTCAAAAAAAACAAAGGTGGTAATGTTGTACATGCGATACCTTTGGTAGATATTTACGGAAAAATTGATAAAAACCTAAACTTTTTACAAAAACATCCAAAAGCCAAAAAAGTACGCAAGTTTGTTATTTTGGCAGAAGACACACAAAATCAAATCTATTTGGTTGTAAGCGAAGTGTTTTTTAAAACGGTTTATGACAAATTCCTTGAGAAAGTTCCACATCTTGATTTGTTGGCCAAGTTTCTGGTTAAAACGAGAGATAAAACAGAAATTATTGAGAATTATATTTCAATATTCATCAAAAAACTTTCTTTTGAAGAAAAAATTGATGATGACGAAATATTTATTAACTTGATAAATAAATTTGAAAAAGAACTAGAAAATGTAAAAGAACTCAATAATTTTTTATTTGAAAGTAAATTGTCAATATTTTTAAATCAAAATCTCATAAATATATTGGCAGAAAATATAAAAACAGATATTCTACGTTTTATTACCTTAAAAGATACAAAAAGAGAATATTGGGAGATTTTAACATTTTTAAAACTTTATTCAAAATGTAAAAGTATCAATATTAATCTTCTAGAATATATTGAATCATTTTTACAAGTTTTTTTTGATGAAATTGAAAACTGGAATACCATTCGAAGCGATTTTGGACCAGAAAAATTTGTGATTTTTACACAATCATTGTTTAAAGAATTCACAGATGAATTTTCAAAAGATTTTGTTTATCAATATGATGAAAAACTTGGAATTTCTAACAGAAAAGAACTAGAAGACAAAATTCTCATCACTATCCTAACAAAATTAAAACATTTGAGTCTCAATGAAAATGAAATTGATAAAAATGCCTATTTGATTTCCAATTTATTAGAAATATCACAAATGAATAAGCAAATTGGTGATCTGGTCCTTTTTGATGAAATACAAAATTATAAAAAACAACTTCTGGAAATAATCAAAGATATGAAAATTCAAGAAGAATTTGAAATCAAAAAAATCATAAAACAGGTTCAAAATTGGAAAATGGGTGCTGAGATAAAAAACAGTCTCATAGAGCATATTAAGAAAATATGTAAAGAAAAAGCCAAAAAAATATCATATAAAGGCAATATTGACAGAGATTTGGATGAAATTGACAAATAAATAATACATTTACTTGTTATTTTAAATTTAAATTTGTAAAAACCCAAAAAACTTTTGATAAAAAGTCAAATTTGACGTTTTATCAATTTTTTTAGTAATAACACGATAAAATTTGATTTTAAAAATAAAAAAATCTTTAAATATTCAAAAATATTTTTAAAAAACCACTTTCAAAAGGAAATCCTCTAAATCTGTGATTTTGAATTTAATCTTTGATAAATCTGAAAAGAGAAAAATGAATTGTAAATTGCACTGCTAATAAAAAATTTTCATTCAAAGAACCAATTTTAATTTTATTACTGTTAGTACTCAGAGTCTTACACCTATGATCTGATAAATCGATTTTAAGTACTGTACTTTGTTATACTTTTACTACTGTTGCTTTGGTTGCTGAATGATCTCTGTTCGTAATTTTTTTATAGATACACGCTTTTACATTTATCAGAATTACGTAATTTATCAAAAAATGGTGATGAGTTATAGAAAAGATGATACTTTTTCTATATGAGTTACAAACTCATGGTCAAAACACTATCAATTGGTGATTTGTAAACAAATATAGGCCCAATTCGGAAATATATTCCCTCTTTTTTCTTTAAATATTTTTTTTGTTTTTTTTTTATATTTAAAGTATCTTTTTTCGTTCATTGTTTCCTTTTTTATACCTTTTTAAAAGTAGATTTTTAATTGTTTGTGATTCATTTTTGGTAAAAAAAAAATTGAAAGCCCTAGGGCCATGTTAAAAACCATTTCAACAGAAAAAATGCAACAAGATGAAGGTAAGCAAATTTGGATAAAAGATACTGAGAATGCGTTTGTTTTGGCAAAAATTTTATCAGAAGAGAAAGAAACTTACACTGTACTAACAAAGAAGGATGAACAAAAGATAGTTATCAAAGAAGACACTTTAAAGACAAATCCAAAGAAATTTGATGGAATAGAAGATCTTTCTGCTCTAAGTAATCTGAACGAAGCAACTGTTTTACACAATTTGAGAAAAAGATATGATTTACAAAAAATCTACACATATTCGGGTCTATTTCTTGTGGCAATGAATCCATTTAAAGAAACAGGTATTTACACACAAAAATACTTGGATATGTACTTAGATGGTAAAAAACAAGAATTACCACCACACATATTTGCTGTTGCAAATGAAGCATATACTTCCATGTTATTGAACAGAAAAAACCAGTCCATTTTGATCACTGGTGAATCAGGAGCTGGTAAAACAGAAAATACAAAAAAAGTGATCTCTTTCTTAGCATATATTGCACAGGGTCATATACCAGAAAATGATCTAAGTATTGAATCAAAAATAATCCATACAAATCCAATTTTAGAGGCATTTGGAAATGCGCAGACAGTTCGCAATTTCAATTCATCTAGATTTGGTAAATTTATCAAGATAACATTTGATTCAGGTCGTATAACGGGTGCAACAATTGAAAAATATCTTCTAGAAAGAAGTAGAGTTACAAAGCCAAATCTTTATGAGAGAAATTACCATATTTTCTATCAATTGCTTAAATCAAATAATACCGAACTTCTTAAAAAGCTCAATTTAGTTCCAGATATTAAAAAATATAATATATTGCAGCATACACCATTGAATGTGCCAGGTATAGATGATGCAGTAGATTTTCAAAAAACTCTTGAATCTATGAAAATTTTAGGATTTGATCAGTCAATGATTGACTCATGTCTCAGAATAATCGCAGCCATCTTACATCTTGGAAATATTGAATTTAGTGAAAAAGATGACAAAACAGAAATTTGTAATATTGAACCAGTTGAGATCGCTTGCAAATTGCTTGCTATACCTTTGACAACATTCATCAAGAATATTTTGTCACCAATTTCCATACTCAAGAAGGAAACACTGACGAGAAATCGTGACTGTGAACAGGCCAAGAAAGTTGTTGATGGTTTTTGTAGGTTACTTTACGAAAATTTGTTTGATGAAATTATCAAAATGATCAATGACACCCTTAGATGTCCAATTTACGAATCATTCATTGGTGTTTTAGATATAGCAGGTTTTGAAATCTTCAATAAGAATGATTTTGAGCAATTTTGTATTAATTTTACAAATGAAAAACTACAGCAGTTTTTTAATCATCATATGTTTATTCTAGAACAGGAGATCTACCAGAGAGAGAAAATTGAGTGGAATTTTATTGATTTTGGACATGATTTATCGCCTACAATCGAATTGATCGAATCAAACAACCCAATTGGAATTCTTGCATTCGTTGATGAGGAATGTCTGATGCCAAAGGCCAACGAAGAAACTCTTTTGCTGAAATTGAAACAAAAGGTAGATTCTGACAGATTTGTACCATCAAAATTCACACAGGGCTTTTCTTTGAAACATTACGCCGGTGAAACAAATTACGAAGTTGATGGTTGGCTAGAAAAGAACAAAGAGCCTTTCTTCGAGGATATTTTCGATTTGATCAGCAAATCAGGAAATGAATTTGTGAGCAAGCTGGTACCAAAACGGACACAATTTGAGAAAAAAGGATTTTTTAGAACAGTGGCACAGAAACACAAGGAACAACTCGCTGTTCTCATGAATGAATTGCAAAATACATTCCCACATTTCATTAGATGTATTCTACCTAATAACATGAAAAGATCTGACATTTTTGACAATCATTTCATTTTACATCAATTACGATGCAACGGTGTTCTTGAAGGAATTAGAATATCTCGATTGGGATATCCGAACAGAATGGAGTTTAACAATTTTATTCAAAGATATCAGGTCATATACAAGATATTCGATGAGCATGAGGAATATAATGGTGTAGAAGGCTCTGAAAAGGAATTTATTCGAGAAATGTGCGATCACCTGCTTATTTCTAAAAAAAACTACAAAATAGGTCTTTCGAAAGTTTTCTTCAAACAAGGTATACTTGCCGAGATGGAAGAAATCAGAGAGAAGAAGCAAATTGAGATTATGAACGAATTTAAGGCACAAATTAAAGGATTTTTGGTCCGACAAACGATGCAGCAATCTGAATTAAAACAGGATGTAGCTGATAATTTGATAAATGATTTCAAAAAACATTTGGCATTGAGACGATCTCCATGGTGGCGTATTTATCAGATTTGTAAACCGTTGATTGATTTGAGACAAAATAGCGAGTTGGAAGAGCAGCAAAAACAAGAATTGTTAGATTTGAAAGAAAAGATGGTTGAGTCTACGAATACAATAGAAAAATTACAGCGTATTTTACAGTCCAGAGAATTTGAGAAATCAAAATTAGATGAGGAGATAAAATTGATCAATGTGTCAAAAAATCAGTTGCAAGATCTCATTGATGCTGTTAGAAATGAAAATAGTCTTAAGACAGAAGAATTAGCAGCTCAAAAAAATCAGATGGAAAAATTATCACAATTGATATCTGAAAAAAATGAAAAATTCGATCAACAAGACCAGATTCTTCAAAAAATCCGATTAGAAAACACTGAAATGCTGAAGTCACTTGAAAATCTTCAAAAAACATCAATACAAGAAAAGAATAACCATCTACAGTCATATCAGGCATTGTTGAAAGAGAAAAAAGATCTTGCTGCTCAAAACATTCAGTTGCAATCAGAGATAGGCACCATCCAATCTGAGAATAAAGGACAATTTGACAATCTAATTCAAGAAAAAGATAAACAATTGATTCAAATTTTTGACCAACTTACAAATCTGAAAGAAGAGAAGGCGGATTTAGAAAGGAAATTAAAACAATTTGATGAAAAAATCAGTCACGCTAATGATAAACAGGCATCTATCGACAAGTTGTACGAAGATCAGAAAGATCTGAATGATAAAATTTCAGCCAAGCTCAAGGAGAAAGAAATTGATCTTCAGAATAACATCCTTAAGATTAATGAGTTAAGTAACAATATCACTTCTTTATCAAATGATTTACAAAATTCAAAAACAATAATCAGTAAGTTAAAATGCGAAAACGAAGACCTTGTTCTTGAAATTGAAAAAACTGAAAATGAGTCTATAAAATTGCGCAACAATCTCAGTGATTCATTCAAAGATATAAATGATAAAAATCAGACTATTGACTTACTTAATGAGAGAATCAATAATTTTAATACACAGATAGCCATTCTTAAGGAAGAAAACAATCAACAGTATCTTGTTCAAGGTCAAAATAATGGAAATGAGGAAATTTATCAAATGCAAGTTAAGAGATTTGAGAAACAAATCAAGGATCTTCTTCTTAAGAACAAAATGCTACAAGACAATCAGTCAAATGCTGAAATTTATAAGAATGAAATTGTAAAAAAGGTCTCTGCAGAAAAACAACAGGAAATAGAAAAACTGCTTAAAGAAATCTCAATATATAATATAGAAAAAAAAGCACTGCTCATAAAAATCAAAACCATAACGACAGAAAATGAAAATCTGAAAGTTATGTTTCAAGAAAAGATTGAAAATTCTGAATCTTCTTCTGACAATTCACATATTGAATTAGAAAAAAAAGAAGAACTTAGAAATGAATTAGAAAAGAAAGAGGAAGAATGTATGAAATTAAAGAATGATCTAGAATCATTACAAGAGAGATTTGATTTAGAACTGACAGAATTGAATGATCAGATCAATAATTTCAAGCAACAAGAGATGTACCAGAAATTGAATGAGAAAAAACTTAAGGATATGAAGGCAATCAAAGAAAATCTAGAAAAGGAGCGAAATCAAATTGAGACATTCCTTAAATCATTCAAAGAAATCTATCAAAATAAGATCAATCATTACAGAAAGGAGATGAATGATCTTGAAAATGGATCAAAGAATCTTTCTAGAGAAAATTTGCAACTTAAAAAGGATCTGAATAGTTTAGAAAGAGAAAATACTGATTTAAAAAAGAGAATGGATGATTTTGAAAACAATCTTACCTTTTATAAAAAACATTCAGATGAAATTACAAACGAATTAATCCAGAAAAACAGAGAAACACAACAAAAAGAAAATGAGTTACATTCTTTGAGAAATAAAATCAACAATCTAGAAATTTCTGTTAATCATATGTCACAAATTGAAAAAGAAGAAAAAGATAAGTCAAATGATAAAATTTTATTCTTAGAAAATAAAAACAAGAGTTTGAATGAGATGCTTCAGAAATATTCTGAGGATTATAAGAAATTGTATCAAATGATTAAAGAATCTGACGAAGAAAAACAATTAAGAGAGGAAAATCTCAAAATTAACAACCAACTGTCACATTTGAGATTAAAAAATGAGACTTTACAAAATAATTGTAATTCTTTAAAAGACCAGATCAATCAAATCACTGAATCATTTAATTCTTTACAAAATCAAACGACAAGTCTTAAAAAACAGAACGAGCTCTTGAATATTCAAATGACGTATAAGGAGAAAGAAATCAAGAATTTAAAAGAAGAATATGAGACATTACAAATAAAAAGATCAGAAATATTAAATGAAGAAGATAAAAACAATGGAGAACATTCTGGTCAAAGTCAGGTACAAGAGGTTAAAAAGGAAAACATTCAAGAGAAAATTGCATTTTATGATAACAAACGAGAATCTTTATTACAGTTTGAAAATCTTGAACTTAAAAAAACTGTCGAAGAAATGACAAAGAAATCAGAAAATTTCAAAAGTGACCTGATCTCACTCAAAAATGCACATTCTACCATTTTAAAAGAAAAAGAGCTTTTGGAATTGAAAAAGAGACAATTAGAAAGAGAATTAGCAGATGAAAAGGACCAAAATAGATTGTTCTACATGAAAGAGAGAAAAGTTGAAAGGAAAGCAAAGAGGTGATGTGAAACAATTAAAGTACCATATAAGTTGAAAAATAGAAGTTTTTACTTTTTTTGCAAATGTTGTCGTATTTTTAGAAAATCTGCTGCTTTTTTATATAAAAATAAACCTG
>LGUB01000046.1:0-15487 GCA_001432165.1 Pseudoloma neurophilia
CTCTAACCCTCTAACCCTCTAACCTCTAACCTCTAACCTCTAACCTCTAACCCTCTAACCTAACCTCTAACCCTCTAACCCTCTAACCCTCTAACCCTCTAACCTCTAACCTCTAACCTCTAAACCCTCTAACCTAACCTAACCTAACCTAACCTCTAACCCTCTAACCTCTAACCCTAACCTAACCTAACCTAACCTAACCTCTAACCCTCTAAACCCTCTAACCTCTAACCCTCTAACCCTCTAACCTAACCCTAACCCCCTAACCTAACCTCTAACCCTAACCCTCTAACCCTAACCTAACCCTCTAACCTAACCTAACCCTAACCTAACCTAACTAACCTAACCCTCTCTTACTAAAAACAAAAAATCTCATACAATTCGTTTAATAGATGAGTGTCCACAGGTCTTTTAAAAAACATAAATTTTAATCAAATTTACTTTTCAATTGTACAGCTTCATTTCTAACAGAAAATGGTATATTATCAATAATATGTTAAATTTTTAAGATTAATCAGAAAAAATGACATATGATTGTCTTCTTTGACACTCAGAATAAAAAAAATTATCCTTGAGACAAAATGTGTGTATATTAGAAAAGAAAGTAAATCAATTATATTAATAATGGTTCACCATCAAAAAATTCTCTATCTTTGATGGCTGTTCTTGTAGTAACTGGATAAATTGGTTGTAAATGCTTATATTTAAAGATCTAGAAAGAATAATATGCCTGACATTGCTCGAGACTGAAAATTTCTCATATTGGTCGTTGATATCGTTCAATTCGATACCTTCAAGATAAAATTTGAGATCTTCATTGATATTTGCTGTAAATTCAGACACACCTGTAATAGGTTTTGATAAGCAACTGTGATTCCTTTGAGAAGATTCCCTTTTTCTTTGCACCTTAAACTGGTTTTGCAATAATTACATCAACAAATTTTCAAGAAATTTTTTTGACACATCAAATGGTTTGTAAAATAAAATTACTCTTTTCAAAAACGATTTTCTTACTGCAAGTGTTTGTGATTCCATTTCATGAAACATTTACAACAGTTTTGTAGTGAAAAGAAGCAGATTATGAACATCACTCAGCTCCTCTACTACAGATGAAATGTTTTCAAGGAAATCCGATTATATCGAAAATCTATGATAAAACTTGCATCTTATTGGCATTTATAATCATTTATGTATAAAACAAAATTATATTAAGCTTTAAAATTATAAGAGTACTTCGCTGAGATTGGAAACAAAAAAACTTGCCATCCTTTCTAAAATTTTCTTTTTTTGAACATATTCTCAGTCTCATATGTTGATTGATGTAAAAAATATAAAGGAGCTTCTTTTTTCTTTTTTTGTATCAATAATCTTGTGATTACTTCAAGATGGTTTTGAATTCGTGAACAGTGACATTAAATCTATGATTCTATCAGATTTTTCAACATCATCAGATTTAACATTTTTGACGAGATGTATCAAATTTTGTGCTATATTAAAATTATTTACGTCTTTGAGATTCTCATCCATATCTGGGAGATTTTGCTTTACATCTTTGAAATTTTCATTGACATTTGTGAGACTTTGCTTTACGTCTTTGAGATTCTCCTGATCTTTAAGATTTTCCATATATTTTTGATTCGTTCTAGAAGATACAGGCGATTTTGAATCAAACTCAAAAAAAGCTAACTGATTATCGATAGATTTTTTTTATAATAAAAAATTGTGAAAATACAGGATTCAACACAATTGAGAAAAATAGCGAGTGTTCTTTATTGTTGTAAACCTTTGACAGACACTTCTACAATTCTTTGTCCTCGTTTTTTCATGTCGTGAACATAAATATTAAAAAATTTCTTTATTTCTTCAAAAAAATACTTAGTGTCTCTGTGTATAGTCTTTCAAACATGAATGTATTTCTATCTGTGTTGATGATGCCATCCATCTCAAAAGAACGACCGTTTTATTTTTTGATTTTATTTTCATGATTGAATTCAAATTGAATACAAAATTCTTCGTGAACAAAAGGTAAATTTTTGGCTGAATAAAATATTTTTTGTTAACACATACAGTCATAAATTGTCAATTATACGTGTACACCATCACATGTTTTTAGTTATAATTAAAAAGAAAGAATCTTGATGTTTAAAATATTGTGATTTGATCAGATGTATGTGTTGCTGGCCGATTTTCAAAACATTTTTGTTTTTAATTGCAATGAATTTCTCCTCTGAGGATCCTATACTCATGCCATTTACGGTTAGATCCAAGTCTGTTTCATTTCTGACTAGAAAACTGTAATCAATTTCAATGATATCTGAGTTATAATATTCTATAGGTTAAGAACATCATCAACAATATTCAATTTCTGTTCCATATCAATTCAAATTCCTTTTACATTGAGAAAATATACTTATGTTAACAAATATTAATGAAATATCAAAATTCTTCGAATCAGCTCCAAAGACATCATAATCTATTGACATTTCAATTGTGCTTTAGGTATTCTGATCAAACATGTTGTTTATCTTCAAATATAAAAACTCTAACTATCTGAAAAGCATTTCCGCTAATTTGTATCTGTAATTTCTGAATATTGTAGATCTGGAACATTTTTTTCTCGTTCTTTACATGAGATTGTCATTCGAATCAGGCCACTTTCAATATCAGGTGATTGTTGAGTTATCAATACTCGAAAAATGTGTTTTTTTTGATTCCAATGGATGGTCTAAGCAAGAACAGGTTTTTTCTAAAGAGAAACAGTCGATTTCTTCAAAATCAAGCGAACAATATAATTATTCTTTAGTTTGATTCACAATAAATGAATGAGGTGTGAAAAATACGTAAGAAAAGAAATGACATTCTTGACATAAGATGATACTTATACATTTCTTTGTATGATCATTGATTTATATGAACATTTATTTATATGATCATTGATTTTTCTGTAAGAAGTATAAATCTCTCCATTATATCATACTTTGATTTGATCGCTGTCTGTCCTCTGAATTATCATGTAAATGCCTTTCAGGAATTCAAAACTTGTTTAACTTATTCTGATAAAATCAGTATTGATAGAAAATTCTTACATCTCTTAAAATATTCTCTTAAAATATCTCTTCAAATATTCTCTTCAAATATTCTCTTAAAATATCTCTTCAAATATCTCTTCAAATATCTCTTCAAATCTTAAAAATATTTGTATGGCAAGTAAAAATATGGCTGTAAGACAGAAATTTGTTTTGGCTTTCATAAAAATAAAGGAATTTTCAAAAACCGTAATATAAAGTGTGGCCATCTGTCGATTGTCAGTATGAATGTCAATTTAAAAATGTATTTTTTGTGGAAACAACAGCATAAAGCGGTGTGATTTTTAAAATGATTTTACTTTGGTTTAATGATGTTTCTTGTCTAAGTTCTACATTAAGAGAAAATAGATTGATTTTCTGTATTATATGAACAAGTGCCTCAAAATACTTGGTTAGCTTAAATTTAACTCTTATAAGATTTTCTTCAATATATAGTAAATATTCCTGTGAATCAATTTTCAGACCGAAATTGTATTGAGTTGCTTTTATCGGTATAAATTCTGTCTTATTGAACAATAATATTTCGGTATTTGTCAATAAAATCTAATTTTTTTGAAAAATACCACAGTATTTGATCAATATCTGTTTTCAAAAGTTGCAATATTATCAAAAGCAATATCAGATTTGATTTTGTTCTGAATCTGATTAAAATCTATTATCTTTAGGACTCTGGATGTATATTAATATCTGAACACTAATATAGAATGATCTGAGCAGGTGTTTTTTTATTCGTTAAGTCAAATGGCTTTCAACAAGTCAATATTTCAGTTGGAACTCTTAAGTTCTGGTTTAAAATCATTAAGAAAAAGTGAATTTTTGTCTGAACTGAGTTTCAACAAAAAATATTTCTGTGTAAACAGTGGATTTTCAGTTTTAAGAGTAAAATGAATGAAAAAGGTCGACAAGTCTGAAATTTTTACTTCAAATTTTATAGTTTGTGATTTTTGTCTTAAAAAGTGTTTTCAGATAAAACTGTATCTTTTTAAAGTAAACTTTTGGGTCTTAAAAAGTAAATTTTGGTTTGGACAGAGTCTTTCAGTGTGAACAGAATCTTATTTTTCTGAGCAAGTGAATTTCAGTCTTAACACGTGAATTTCACATTGAACAGTGACTTTGAGTCTCAACAACTTAATATTAGTCTTAAAAAGTAAAATACAGAGTGAAGCAGTCAATTTCAGTCTAAGAAAGTGAACAAGATCTTATTTTTCTGAGCAAGTGAATTTCACATTGAACAGTGACTTTTATTCTTAACAACTGAATATTAGTCTTAAAAAGTAAAATACAGAGTGAAGCAGTCGATTTCAGTCTAAGAAAGTGAACAAGATCTTATTTTTCTGAGCAAGTGAATTTCACATTGAACAGTGCTTTGAGTCTAAATAACTGAATATTAGTCTTATCCCTTTGAATTTCAGTTAGAACTGTGTTTTTTCATCAGAGTATAGAGCAAAATGTGTCTTTACAGTCTTATGTTGTGAATTATACTCTGAATTACAGTTCAACAGTGTTTTTAAAAAAATACTAGGGGTTTCAGCTTTAAAAAGTCAATTTTAGTTTGAACCGTGTCTTCTCACTTTGAACTTTCAAGTCTTAACTTTGTACATGGTCTTTTCACTTCTAATTAAAGTCTTGAAAAGAAAATTTAAGAATAAAGAAAGATATCTTTAAGTCTCAGCAAGTAAAATACATTTAAAATATGTCTTTCAGAGTGAACATTCAGTCTTTAAAAGAAATATCAGTCAAAGCAAGTAAATTTTCTGAGGTCTTTGAATTTGAACAGGGCCATTGTCAATCTTAGAAAGTAGGTTTCATTTTTAACTGAGTTCACTTTGAGCATTTTTGTCTGAAGAAGTAAATTTCTATCTGAACAGGGGCTTTTTGTCTGAACAAGTAAATTTTATTTTGAACTTTGTCGTTTTGTCTGAAGAAGTAAATTTTATTTTGAACTTTGTCTTTTTGTCTGAACAATTGAATTTTGTTTTGTACTGTGTCTTATAAGTCGTAAAAAGTTAAATTCTATCATAACAAGTAAATTTTATTTTTAACTTAGTTCACTAATAAAAAGAGTATTTTCACTTTTAAAAGTCTGAGCAAGTGTTTTCTGTGTAAACATGCTCTTTTCTTTTGAACTCATTCACTTTAAACTTTAAAGTATGAATTTCAGTCTCAATAGGATATTTGAAAGTGAACTGAGTCTTTTAAGCTTTAAAAAGTAAATCTGAAGCTTAACAAGTGAATTTCTGTCTTTAAAAAGTAAATCTGAAGCTTAACAAGTGAATTTGAATCTTAAAAAGTGAATTTGAGTCTTAACAAGTGAATTTCTGTCTTTAAAAGTAAATCTGAAGCTTAGCAAGTGAATTTCTGTCTTTAAAAGTAAATCTGAAGCTTAACAAGTGAATTTGTGTGAACAGGTGAATTTCTGTCTTTAAAAGTAAATCTGAGTCTTAAAAAGTGAATTTGTGTGAACAGGTGATTCTGCATCAAAGATTCTGAAAATCCTTCATTTTCTTAGGCCTTAAAATTTTCAATTTTTTCAAGACCCTGTAATTTTTTTAGACCCCTGATCATCAAAATTTTTTCTCATTTTTTTCAAAATCTTTTGTCATCTTTTTTCTGATTTTTTAAAACATTCATAATTTTTTCATCTCAAATTTTACATTAAATTCTCAGTTTTTAAAATTTTCTTTAACAAGACCGTGTTAAAGAAAATAACGTTTTTAAAAAAAATATGTTTTTTAAAAATTTCATACAAAAAATGACATTTTCTTAAATAACACACTCAAAAAATATAAATAACACATCATTTTTTCAGGAAATCAATTTTCTTAAAATAAGTCCTTGAAATGGTTCTTATTTTCCAATCTCCTTAAAATATGTCCTTAAAATGGTTCCTATTTTGAGGAATATAGAAGTAATACAAGAAACGTACGATTTTTCATGGTACTCGTCAAGAAATCCCTTATCCTAAATTTAAAGATACGAGACCTGTTGATATTGACTGGGTTGAAATATTTTATAACGAAATAAATGAATCAATTGATCAAATATAATTTATTTTTTTGTTCCTAAAATAAAAAAAAATTTAAATGAATTTTAAAAAGAATTAAAAATGAAATTTAAAATGAAAAAATACCACTGAATGTTACAAAAATTTTATAATTCAACACCAAAATTTAATTTTGATTGATTTTTTACTTTTTTGTTTTAAAACAAATTTATAAAATGGTTATCATTAATTTTAAAGAAATAAATATATTTCTTTTAAAAAAGACCTTTATTCTTTTGACTGTTTTGAAAGGACTTGAGCTTTTTTTGACAAATCATAGAATTTTACTTATTTTTAAAAAAATCATAGAAATTTCAAGCTTTTTCAAAAAGAAACAAAATTTTGAGTCATTTATAAAAACACACAAAAAAAGTTCATTCATTTTTTCTTTAAACCAGTGAAATTTAAAACTGTTTCTAAAAAAATAGAGAAAGTTCAGCCATTTTTAAAATGAGAAAAAATGTTCGGACATTTTTAAAATGAGAGAGAAAGTTCAGACATTTTTATGATATGAGAGAGAAAGTTCAGACATTTTTAAAATAAAGCAGAAATATTAAGGCAGAGAATTTTTTTATGATTCTACAGTTCTTTTTCAATTTAAATGGACAGTCACACAGGTCCATTTTTATTTTAAGTGTTCTTTGAAAATAAAATGTAATTTAAATATGCTATTAAAATTCAATTTATTTTAATTTTCTTTTTTTTGATTTCAATCAAACCTATGATCTGACTTTCTTTTCTTCTCGAATGATTCATCGAATGCATATTTTTCTTAAGTTCAAATATCTCTCAGGTGGTTTTTTTTCATTGAAATTTCTTTTTAAGATTATTTCTGTTCGAACAAAAAAAACTGATACCTGAAACAACATTTTATTCAAAAAACTGTTAAGATATAAAGGTCAAGAGTTGTCATTTGAATATGTCTAGTATTTTACAAAGAAATATAGTTTTTGTTCTTTGTTACAGTTTTTAAATTGAGCTCAAAAAAACTGTGTGGTTTTTATCTTTTGTTTAAGAAAGAATCATAAACACTGATAATTTAACTGTAGATGTGATGTTCAATCAAATGTTTGATTTTTTCCTTCAAAATCGGGAAATATTTTAATAAACTCAAAAAGATTGACATGCCAAGAACAGTATATTGTTATTCCAAGAACGATATATTGTTGTTTCTAGGATGACATGTTGTAAATTAAAGAATTGTATATTATTATTTCAAGAATTGTATATTTGAGCAAAAAAAGTATACTTTTAAAGAAAGAAAAAAGTTTTTTTAAACAAAAAATTATTGAGATATTTTTTGAGTTTTTTAATGTTTTTATAATAAATTTAAGTGATTTCATCAAAATTCTCTGATGAAATTTTTAACATTGCAATCTTAGTGTTCAAAATTTTAAAAAAAAGAATTCTATATGTTTTATAAACACTAATTCTTTTATTTAAGACAGTTTTTATTAATGTCTATTACATTTGAATAGCTTTCATTCAAAAATTTACCTTCTTCTGTCACTTTAAACGTATTTACTCAGAACATTTTCAAAAATTGAACTTTTAAAAAAAATAAAAAAAATAAATAGCCTTTTTCAAGTTCTAGAAAGTCAGATTTTTGAAAATTTCTACTTAAATTAAGATGCATTGGATCTTTTTACTCTTTAAAGATTATGACATCCAATTTTCAGTATATTTTTGAAAATAAAGTTTAATAAACATCATCAAATCTGTGTAATTTTAAACAAATAAATGAAATTTTATTATATTTTATTCAATTTCATCCCTTTTAGACATTTCTAAGAAGTCAAATTTTTAACAAAAAAAGTAATAAAGTGTCTTTATTAAGCCATTTTTATAACTCAAGAATATTCAAAATACACAAAATTTAAAAAATATTTTTCAAGTATATTAATTTAAGATAAAAAAGAGTTATTAATCAAATTTTATTCTGATTAAACTTCTACTTGTAAGTGTTTCATGTCTAAGTATTATATTTTTTGAAAATTTTCTAAGTGTTCTTAAGTTTAGCTTTTTTATATGATACGCTTTAAAATGTCAATAGAAAATAATTCATACAAAGTAAGATATTTTTTTCTATCAAGGTTGATATATAGATTGTTAGTTTATGATTTTTATCCGTGTTATATATTTAAAATAAAAAATCTATTTATTTACAGCCTTCTATAAAAAGTAAAAAGAATAAAATGTATTAAAAGTGTAATTTATTGAATTTTCCGTATATTAGACTTCACCACCGTAAGGGTATTTTTTTCCGTATATTTCTTTTATGGAAAAAAATCATTGGTTTTTGACCCTTCTATCAGTAAGGTATTATCTATAAAAGAAAATTTATTCAAATATGTGGTCAATATCATATAATATTTCCCCATGTATCAGCTGAAACAATATTTTAGTGCGCCAATCAAATAAGTTCTCGATTTTAAATTCTCTACTATCTTTATTGATAATGTGTCGAGCAAACATACAAACGAAAACACCACAATCATACTCGTTTGGTTGTGTTTGGGAGTGTTTTAAAACAATAGCTAAACTTTTCTGTTTCACCTCTATTCTTCTGTATTGGGCGTAAATGTATTTAATAATTGGTATAGCTGTAATTTGAGACCATGAAGAAAATTTGCTAAACGATTCAGGTTTATCATTTACAATGAAACCTTTACCATCTTGATGAAGTAAGTTTTTTGAATTCCAAATCTGCAATTCCGATGATTTACCGTCAAAAACGACAAAAATCCAATGTTTGGCTTCACAAACTGGCCAAATGACGAGATCATAAGTGAATATATCCAGTTTTAAATGTTTAAATGAATCTTGTACTAATTTATCAAAATCAGATGCGGATACAAAGTTTTTTATAATTGCATAAAATGTGGCATTAAATGCGTAAACATTTAGATCCCTTTCTTTAGAGGCATATTTTAAAATAAGTTCAAAATATGAGTCAATAATTAGATCATTTAAATATGCATTAGTTAGAAGTATATAAAATTCATAGATGGTTATATTGATATTTTTGAGAAATGATTTATTTTGTAGCTCATTCCTAAGACATTTAAGTACCTCCAATCTAGAATTTTTTGCATTTGAAATTCTCTGAGAGTTTGAGAGTGTAATCTTTAATTTTTTTGGCATGTATTATTCACAACTTTCTGGAGGGGTGATGTCTAAAGATCAAAAATTATCAACAGAATTTTTGATTCAAAAATCGATCAAAATTTATGAAGTTTTTGTCTACAAATGGAAATAAACATATCAAGCGTTTTAATAAGAAATACATGGATATATTTTTTATCTTTAGATTCTAACACTTCGATTTTACAAATGTCATCATTTTCCTACCAAATGTAAAGTTCCTAATATCGATAGTAGCAGTTTCTAGTTCGAAAAAGCATTTAATTATAACATAAGCATATACATGTTATTCAAAAAAGCAATGTAATGAAATGAATCATTCTTATTGAATATAAACATTAACTAGCACAATAAAATCTTAATTATTCAGAATTAATCTAGCAAAAAAATAAAATTCTATGACTTTTTGATAATTACACATAAATTTTATCATTCATTGTTGAAGAAAAGTTAAAAATACCATAAGATATAGATTCAATTTTTGTTTTATTGAAAATATTTAGATATAGGTTGAATTATATAAATCAACATGAATTTATTGCAATTTTAGATTTTTTTTGACTGAAAAAAGATGATGTCATAAATTTTTCAATTGACTTAAAAGAAAAAAACAAATTAAGTTTCTAGACTCATTTTATGAATTAACTCAAAATAAAAAAAAATTTTAAAATTTGACTATTTTAGAAAACTATCGTCTTTATATGGAAAATCTTACCCCCTCCTTCAGAAAAATGGCAAGAAATCGGATTTCAAATGCTCGAAAAGTTTTACTAGAATCAGATGACACACAAGGATCTCAAGACAGTGGTGACAGTTTTTCTCTACATTCATCAAATATCATAACATCTGAGATAGAAATTTCTAGTTTCGACTCGTCTTATAAAAACCATGATGACACGTCCACAATGAGCACAGATGATGTTGAAGACCCAAACACCGAGTCTATTTCTGAGGAAACAGATGAACTATACGAAATGCCAATTGAAAGGAATCTTAGACCAATTTATCCTACACGGTTGTCTATGAGATTCAATTTTATTGAAGATTTATTGGTGAATATTTTTAAAATTGAAAGAATATCTGGTGGTGGTTTAAAAAGGTTTGTAGATTTTGCCTTTGAATTTAAACAAAAATTTATTCATTGTAAAGTGAAATCATATTATCACATTTTATTCATGCAACAGGTTGGATGTATCGATGAAACATATTTTACAATATTTGATCTGATCATTCTTATCTTCTGTGCAAATATAAATCTTAAGTTTGTTAATATTCTTAAATTCATGAATTCTGTTGTACAGGAATTTGATCATAAGGATAATGTGAATGTTTTGATTTCATATGATGGATCAGAAAAAAAATTTGAAATCATGTCCTCTGGTGAAATAAGCTTTACTTTTCCTACTACCAATAAAACAAAACAAAGATTGTTCAAACAGATCGTTAAGTCGGCAAAGAGACTCAGCAAACGCGATATTATAAAATCAATTTTTTCTGTAGATCGAAGTTTAATCAATTCACATGAAATGTTCATTAAAGTAAAAAAAACATACAAAAGAAGGTCTCAGATAGATCCAGTGAGTGGATTTATCACAAGAGTTCCCGAAGATATTGTTAAATTAGAAGAAAATGATATAGAGTTATATCATAACTTTGATCTAGATGCGTTATGGATCATGGACAAACCTAGTTCATGTGATTTCATCAACTCATCATTTTATGTTGATTTTAAAAACACCAGTTTTATGAAACATGCCATTGGAAAGGATTATTATTGTTTGAACAAAGACAATTGTGTTAGAATAAATGAGCTCGCGACATTTCAACTTGGCGTATTTAACAATGATCGAGATCTTGCAATACACCTTTTTCTGATAACCAATCTAGAACGGAAAAAATATTTGAATGATGAACTGATTTTGAGTTCTGCAGATAAACTTGCATTGTCCATAGGAGATGCATTGGAAGAAATGAAAGAAACCTCTACATATAGACAATACCTTAGCTCAAAAGATTTCTCAAAGGATAAGGAACGTTATACAAGATTTAATTCAAAAACAAATGAAAACGATGAATATGATGATGAGGAAGAAGCACAAAAAAGCAAGAAATCAAAGAAAAACAGTGAAGAAGTTACTGTTAAAGAGTTTGTAGGTCGGGCATGTGTAAAATATTTCTTTAAATGCCTAAAAAATGATGATTTTTTTTCTCGAACAGTGGTAGCCTTTCATTTTCAATCAGCAGGTTCAAAGCGATTTATATCAGCTAGTTCCATGACAGAACTCCTTTTTGGTCTTGAATTAGAAATTCAAACTGACAAAGTACCATTCTTGCGTTCTGATTTTGCATATAATTGCGAATTAGCAGAGAATGATGGAAATACGGCACTTTTTATAAATACTGGGTTTTACCAGAATATTGCGATTAAACCTTATAAAATTTTGGGATGTGAAAAACTCAATAACTTTAACGATAGTTTAATCTCAATAGTCGAATCTACATATAGAACTCAAGAAGGCAGACGTATTTATGGTTCTCATAAAAAGCTGCGACTTGATCCACAGTCAATTGAAAGAATAAACAGCTACACTACAATTATCCCTGAACTTTTTGATCGTAAAATAAGGATGAGTTCAGCTGGTCAATTCACATCAAGAATTGTCTATGAAACGATGCTTGATACTTATAATTCAGAAAGAAAAAATCGAGCACCACATAGGATCATTAAGTCTTTTGAAGAATCTTTAACAAAACTCAACAATCGCAATAATATTGGCCAACATTCTTACAGAATTGAAATAAATTCTTCCCTGTATAGCTGCCCTCCTGTTCTTGCTCGAATTCAAAGAGACGTAAGAAAGCAGCCAAAATATTCCTTTAAAACAACAAAGATACTCCCTTATTTGTTGAATATCGTCAATTTATTAATGAATTTTTTTAATATCGCATCGTCCGATGAAAAAACTGTCTTTCTAAAGTGCATAATTATTGAAATATTTCTTGTTGAATTATTAATCAAGGGGACAATAAACCCGCAAATTCTTACAAAAAGCGTCTATAATATGGTTCCAAACGAATTTATGTCATATTTTAAAAGCCTCCGATCACAAAATGATATTGCATTACACAATACACAAGTTATTTTGAGTGATATGATGAAATTATTAAAGGAAGTCGATGTGTTTTCGATCATGAGTAAAAGTATTGAATATTCAACTAACATAACACATTTGGCGAAAAAAAAATCACATATTTTTTTGAGATCGCTTTTCCTCCACGATAATCATGCATTTGTTGATGAATTTTTTGAAGCATTCCGAGAATCGACTGAAAAAATAAAACAACTAAAAGATTTGTTGGAATCGACACCAATAACACCAGAAGCATTTATTACTTCAATTTTTTCGTTGCGTAGCTTCAAACAACATACTGAGAAGTATAAGGCTGTAATATGTAGATTGGCTGTAATTGAAAGATTCCATCGTCAGGAAATTCCTAAAATAAGAAATGAAATTCTTTCAAGATTGAAAAATGGTGAGCTGAGGTTTTTTTTGTTAAAATTACCAATCAGAAATATATTAAATATCGCTTTGTTGATATACTGGGACAAAAGATGGAGGAAAATCCTGTCAGTGGCATGACAGATGAAGAATTCGAAAAAACAATTCTAAGTATGTCCTCTGCAAATAAATATAATGCAATATGGTCTGAACCCGATGCACATAGACTGAAAGCAGCATATAAAATGTATATTAATAGAACCAAGACATATGTCAAATACATAGATGCCATTAGAAAAGACATCAGATTTTGTTTTTTTGGGTCATTGACTTCAAAACAAGTTACATCAAAAGTCTGGACACTTACAAAACAGCAAAGAAGCCTCTCTGGAAATCGCTTGGATGGTTCTCTTGATTTTTTAGGCGAAAATTATTTAAATTTTGATTGTGAAAAAATTGCCTTAAAAACAATAAAAAAAATATATTTAGAAAGATATGGTATCGATTTTGGCACTGATTCACAAAATAGATTAAATTTAAAACTAAAAGAACTTTATTCAAAATATGTAGATTATGATTCTGAATTAATGACCATTTCTCACGAGCATGAATCGCAGAAGCAATTTAAATACTTCTACGAACAAACAGAATCTCAGATTTCAGTTAATACAATGACTGATACACAGATGAGAAGTCTGATCTTTAAATCAAAATTTTTATTAAAAGAACTAGCTGAAAAATATCAGCTCAAAATCAAACAGAATAATAAAAAGAAAGTTAAGAAAAGTTTATGTGAAGAAGAATTTACGAGCTCAAAAAATGCAAAAAAGATACCGTATGAAAAAGGAGATCAGAAATCAGAAAAAACAGACAACACTCTTACGATCACAGAGGAACAGATCGATTTTGATATTGAAGGTCTCGAGAATGAATATTCAAATATTACTTCGAACCATGATTCAAAAACCGACCTTGAAAACTACAATGATTTCATAAATGAAGATCAAAGTTATTATGAAAATTATGATTATGAAAATTATGCTGAAAATGGGCCTAATGTTGTGAGGAATGTGAAACGATATAGTATAAACACTGAATGCGATGGCTCATCTTCATCAATCAACGTCATGTCTGCTATAAATCATGATAACGATATTTCTGTTGTAAAAATTTCCAGCCAGACTCCAACATCTTATAGGATTCATGGATCGCACAACAAACTTGACCGATACACATCATCCCTCTCAATCCTGAATCAACTCATAGAAAAAGAGGAAGGACGCCTCGCAAAACGCTCAAAGAAAAAATTAAATGATCAAAGTAAGCTTGTATTATCTAATAAGAAACACCCAAATGATATTACAAAATACAAACCGATAAAAATAGAAGCAGTGCGTATAAATAAATGTCATTCGTATAAAAATAATAAAAAAAACATAAATACAACTCCAATCAAAACTGCAAAAATCGGAAAAGAAGAAAATCTCTCAAATGAAGCTATATTAAATATGTCTCTTTCAATTCTTGACAAGTTAATTAAAGCCGAAGAAGAACGATTGAAAACAGAACCTATAAAATTAGATAAAATGCAACAAAAATCAAAAAAAATAAATATACAAAAAAAAAAGAAGATCAAAAACAAGTTTCAAAATTTCAATGATTTATCAGAGGATCAGAAAAATAAGTGTCTTCAAACCATCATTGATAATCTGATTCTATCTGAAAATGAAAAATTGTTTAAATCTCCAAAAACAGATGTAACTTCAAATGAAAAAGTATTGTTGTCATCTGAAATCTATCCCAATCGCCAATTTTTACATCAGCCATTAAAGAAGAAGAAAAAGATTCCAGATAGTTCCAGTGAAAAAAAAGAAGTTTTTGTCGATCAGACTATTGTTACTGAAAAAATCAAAGATGTTATTCGTCATCGGAGATATTTCAGTGCAACTGATCTGAGATATGGCTTCAGTCCACAGACAAGGCCAAGCCGTATATCGATAGACAAAATACTAAAGGAATTGACAGAAAAAAAATTTATTTTGGCGCACAGAAAGAGGAAGGGGTTGTTCAAGCGAAAATGATATTACATCATAAGTAAAGTTGGTTTAGTTCACACTGATTTTTTTTATTAATTTTTGAAAATGCTTATTTTTTTGTCATTTCTCCTAGGCGTCGTCTATATTCTTGAGCAAGTAAATATATTACTAATGAATACCATCCTAATATTATTTTATTACGAAAGTGTCTCACAAACAATTAATATCGACTACTTCGGTAAGGATCTGACGGATAAGAAAGAGTAATAAAATTTGCTGATTATTCTAGAAATTGCCTCATTTTGAAGATAACTTTGAGATCATGTCTAAAATTTCACTTCTTTTCAGTTTGACTTCAACTCACAAATGTAATGTTTTATCGAACGGGACAAATTAAAAAAAGAGTTGTAAAAGAGAAAATATTTGTGAAAATGTTATAATATAAAAAGTCAAACATTTTTTAGCACCATGTTTTCTATTTTTAACAGAAAAAAAATGAAGAAAACACAGCGTAATTTTTGACAAATTTTTTTTCCTGAAAAAAGGAGCCAAAAGATTGAAATGGAAAGTTATTCATTGATTTTTGTGTGATTTTTTGAAATTCTATGGATTAGTACATTTTGTGAAAAATGAAGAAAACACAGCGTAATTTTTGACCAATTTTTTTTTGAGAAAAAA
>LGUB01000047.1:0-15100 GCA_001432165.1 Pseudoloma neurophilia
CAGTCCAGATTTATCATCTGATAAAGATGAGTCAAACCAACTGTTAAGAAACAAATTTTAAAATCTTGCTTAAACGTTTTATTTTTTACTCAAGAACAGCAAACCAAGAATGGACCTTATGATAAATCACCAAATAATTACAAAAACATTTTTAAATATTTTTATGATATTTGTTTATATAATCTATCCTATTTTTAAAAGTTGCTTTTGAATCATAAATTTCTAGAATATAAAAAAACAATTGTATGAAATGTATTTTTAATTCTAATGCATCTTTATCTTAAACAGTAAAAGTTGCTTTTGAATCATAAATTTCTAGAATATAAAAAAACAATTGTATGAAATGTATTTTTAATTCTAATGCATCTTTATCTTAAACAGTAAAAGTTGCTTTTGAGTCATAAATTTCTAGAATATAAAAAAACAATTTTATGAAATGTATTTTTAATTCTAATGCATCTTTATCTTAAACAGTAAAGATAGTGCCATTGCAAATATAAATACCAAAACAAGTATTCCAGGTCCAATTAAATCATCATATGGTCCTGGATCTCTTTCTCGAATCCTTCTAGCCCGCCACATATAAAGATATAGAGCATAACATGCAAATATCGTAGAAACAATTATAAAAATCGAACCACTTATAATTGCCTTTGTATCACCTAAACCAACTAAAGCACTACCAAGTCCACCTATAAAAATAGAAAAATGTAACCATGATAAAAATGTTCTCTCATTTGCGAAGAAAACTTTTGGTTCAACACGAATTGGAATGGCAATTCGTTTAATATTTTGTAAATTAACACTTTTTGTTGAAGCGGTTGTGCTTAAAATGGTGGTTGATGAATCAGAATTAGAAGATGTGTTATTTCTCTTTTTAGATTTTTTATTGATGTGTCTATTTGAATCAATCGAAGGATCAACTGTCGTATCAGAAGGTGTTCCAATTTTTTGTTTTTTTTTATTTTTATGTTGATGGTCAACTAAATTAATTGTTCGTACATCTCCTTTAAAATCTAAACCAGATTGTTCTGTTTCTCGACCACCTTCTACACAGTCAATTAAATTTTGTTGATTCTCTGAAAATTCTTCATTTTCTCTACAATACGAACAATCGGTTGATTTTTCATCCCTTTTCATATTTAAAAATCTATAATTATTTAAATATCTATTTGTTGACAAACTTCTATTATTTAAATTATTTCCATTTGTATAAGAATTGTTATTTGAAACTTGATCTGTTTTAAAATTGGTGTTGTTTATATTTTTTGTGATATTTTTATAAATATTATTAGATTGTATTGATTTAGACTGTTCTAATGTTTGGTTTTCTAAAGAAAAATCAAAATATTGTGAATTATTAGATTGATGATTTTCTAATGGCATATTTTCAGCAATAAATCTATTTTTTGTTAATTCACGGTTTGTTAATTTATTGTTTTTTGTTAATTTATTGTTTTTTGTTAATTCATTGTTTTTTGAACCACTTTGTTTTAACTCATTGTTTTTTGAACCACTTTGTTTTAACTCATTGTTTGTTAATTTATTGTTTGATTTTTCCCTTTGATTGATATTTTGTGATGTGCCTAATCTTAAAAATTGTTGATTTCCTGATTGATTATTTCCTGTTTGATTTATCACAGATTGTTGATTTTCTCTGTTTACGATATCTGTTGTTATTGATAAACTTGGTTCTTCTAATTCGTTATATCTTAGATGTCCTTTTTTTGTAAAAGTATGATATCCTTTAATATTATAATATGGTTCTTTTCTTATTCCATTACCCATTTGCTTAATCCAATAAGGAATTACTGGTAATTTATATAAAACTGCCATACAATGTAAAAATTTAGAATATTTATGAACATGTTCTGTAATTGGAAAAATTTGACTCTTAATTTCATCAATCAATTGTTCAATTTGTGTATTATCACCAGATTGTGCTGTTTTAAGTTCTAAAATAGCATATGGAAAACGAATTAACTCTAAATTTGTTAATTTCTTAAATGGATAAAATAAACCAGTACGTCTCCAATTTTTCTCATTTGATTGACAATCTTCTTTGATCATACAAAGATCTTCATCTAAAGAAAAACGAATATCATTTTTTTCAGGTAATTGATAGGCACTTCGTTTATAATATGTTCTTATTTTTGGTTTTAAACCTTTTTGAGTTATTGCCTGTTGTATTTCTGCATAAAGACTGTATAAATCTGACCAATGTTTCATTTCATCTCCTATAATTTTTTCCTGATTTTTCTTATGATTTCTCTCATTATTTGATTTTTTCTCAATTTCATCTTTGTCTTTTGTTTTTCTCTTGATTTTTTCCTGATTTCTCTCAATTTCATCTTTGTCTTTTGATTTTCTCTTGATTTTTTCCTGATTTTTCTCAATTTCATCTTTGTCTTTTGATCTTTTCTTAATCTCCTGATTTTTCTTAATTTTTTCATTTGAAATAAACGGATTTTCTTTTACCACTTTTTTCCAAACATCTTTTCCTGCAACAAACTGATTAACGTATTTTTCTTTAATTTTAAACCTTAATTTTTTACTTTGTTCACCAGTCCAACCGTCCATGTGTTTTTTTCTCTCTATAAATATAATTTTATCATTATTATTATACCATCTCATTCTTATACATTCACTACCTTGTAATTTATATAAACGTGTATTATAAGTATCATAAGTATCATTATCAAAATAAACACTGGTTATTTCATTTGAAAGTGACATTTTTTTATGTTCAGTGATTTTATCTTCTTTTAAAGATTTATGTTCAGTGACTTCATCTTCTTTTAAAGATTTATCTTCTTTTAAAGATTTATGTTCAGAGATTTCATCATCTTTTAAAGAGATTTCATCATTTTTACGAATTGTGAAATGAACATCCGCCATTTCTTTCAATAATTGATCAGAATCTTTTCCAAAGATAAAACATGGTAAATAATTTAATAATACACTCTTTAAATAATTGATATTATCTTTATGTACAAAATATTTATCTGTCTTTCTAATGAAAATTGAATTTGAAACTGTACTATTTGAAATTTTCCTGTTTTTTAATTTTATTATTGAAATGTATGAAATTATTAGATTTGTAAGAATTTCTGTTTTTTTAAGGTTCTTTTTTAAACTTTTCTTTAATAATCGTGCTTTTTCATTTTTTAAATTTATATTTTGAGAAATTATTGCAAATTTTATTGATAATTTAGTGATTTTTACAAAATTATTAAGTCGTTTTAATTTTTTAACTAAATTTTTTATCTTTTTATCATATTTTTTACTTTCATATTTTTTACTATCATATTTTTTACTTTCATATTTTTTACTTTCATATTTTTTACTTTCATATTTTTTACTTTCATATTTTTTACTTTTCTTTTTATGAAAAAGATTATGACAGTTTTTATATAATTTTTGCTTCTTTTTCTTTATAAATCCAAATATTTCTGTAATTTTTTCTTCAATTTTCTCATTTTCTAAATTTGTTACAAAAACATGTTCTGGATATTTTTTATTTCTATTTTTAAATTTATCAATATACAAAAGAAGTGATTCCTTTTTTATCCTGTCTAACATACAAAAAAATTTTATCGTTTCTATAAAAAGAGAATGTTCAGACAAAATGTTTCAGATTTTTGACTGATTTGAAGTTTCTTAATTTTAAGACTGATCAAAAATGTAAGATTTCACAAATTAAAAAAAATTGGTTTTAAAATGTAAACAATTTTGTTTCTTATAATAATTTAGATTATAGTAATTTGATTATAGTAATTTATCTTATAAAATTTTGATTAAGCTTATTTGATGATAGACACAGTTTTTTATAAGTTTATAAGTTTATAAGTTTATAAGTTTATAAGTTTATAAGTTTATAAGTTTATAAGTTTATAAGTTTATAAGTTTATAAGTTTATAAGTTTATAAGTTTATAAGTTTATAAGTTTATAAGTTTATAAGTTTATAAGTTTATAAGTTTATAAGTTTATAAGTTTATAAGTTTATAAGTTTATAAGTTTATGAGAGATGTAAATGAGAAGTATAAGTTTATATGTTTTTTTGATCTCATTCACAAATTATCAGTTAAAAAAATAATTTAATTATAACTATTTTTTATTCCTGTCCTACATATACTATCATTTCACCTTTTATCATTATTATTTCCTTTTCGTATAATATAAGATTAAAATGTTCATCAAATGCTAATAAATTACCAATCAGAAATGGTGTCTCACTATCACGGGTGAAAACAGTCACTTTCTCTGATAAAAATGATTTTAAAAGTAATAAAGGATCACGCATCTGTAAAATTTTAAATTCTTTCTGTGTGGTGGTCAGGGTCTGGCATATTTTGTCAATGAAATAGAATAGGGTTAGAAAAATGTACAGTTCAATAATATTTTAGTTTATCTCTTTCAAAAGATGTACAGTTCAATAATATTTTAGTTTTTCTCTTTCAAAAGATGTACAGTTCAATAATATTTTAGTTTTTCTCTTTCAAAAGATGTACAGTTCAATAATATTTTAGTTTATCTCTTTCAAAAGATGTACAGTTCAATAATATTTTAGTTTTTCTCTTTAAATCTGGTCAAACTTTAAATTTCTTCATAAAACACACTTGTCTTTTCAAATGATGTGATTTTTTCAAAAATAATTTAAATTTATTAGTCCTTTATGATTTCTTTTGAATGAACAGCCCCTCTTTAAAAAATATGAACAATTTTTTACGTTCACATAAAAAAAAGACTACATTTCAGAAAATCATCGATAAGAAACTCCAAAAAACTCAAGAGAAAAATAAAGATCTTTTAAAAACCATCAATGAACTCAAAGAAAATGAATCAAATAATTTAACAGAATTTGATCGATTGCTTTCAACAGATTATATTTTAGAAGATAAGTCAATCAAAAAGGTGTATGTAGACAAACAAAAAACAGTTCTAGAAAAGAGTCAAAAAGATGATAATATAGAGTATTACAACAATGAATCAACCATCTCAGTACCATATCAGTCAAAAATATCTCATAATATATCAAATAAAAATATTTTTAAACAAAATATCGTTATACCATTATCACCATTATCATCATTATCATCATTATCAGAAATACGTTCATCATCATCAGAAACACCATTATCATCAGAAACACCATTATCACCATTATCACCATTATCATCATCATCAGAAACACCATTATCACCATTAGAAATGCCAGTTATCAGTTATCTAGAACATTTACATTTCACTTTATACACAATTCATTCATATAACACATTAAAAAATAAGAAAACTTTTCTTAGTAAAAGTATAAAAATTATAGAGACAAATACAAAAAAAAAATTCAGGAATTCTGATCTACTATTTCTTAAAAATGTACAGGTTAATGGTGATGAGTTAATTGTAAAGAAAAAGACATGTGAGTTACTAAAATTGAAACCATCTGAGAAAAATGAACAAACAAGGAATATTGAAGGTAGAGAGAAAATGCTTATATTCAATCAATCACAGCTCGATCGTATCAAAAGAATTCGAGAAAATGCTACTGGCATGAAGGAATCTGGTGATAACACAGAAGATGAAAATACCACAGAAGATGTAAATAACATAGAAGATGTAAATAACACAGAAGATGTAAATACCACAGAAGATGTAAATAAAACAAGAGAACTTGGGAATAGAAGAGTTTCTGGGAATAAAACAGAAGATGAAAATATCACAAGATTACCTGAAAATATCACAAGATTACCTGAAAATACCACAGAAGATGTAAACACAAGATTACCTGAAAATAACACAAAAGATGTAAACACAAAATTACCTGAAAATACCACAGAAGATGTAAACACAAGATTACCTGAAAAGAATGATGAAACCGCAAAAAAGAAGTCAATCGTTATAAACCCGTCTTTATCGAGCACTGAGAAGTACAACGCCCTGCTCACACGTATCAAGCAAAACGAGGAGATACGTCGTCAGCAATTTATCCTTAATAAAAATGATAAAAAAAATGACAACAATCTAGATGTTTATTTTAAGTTGAATAATCTTAAAATTGTTCATTATGAAAAAATAAAAAAGGAATTAAATTTATTATATCTTGAAGAGAGTGATAAATTTGAGATCGTTTATATCGATGGCAACAAATATTTAAAACGAAAGGAATATAGACAAGATTGAAGGATAAACTTTCACTGATTGTACGGTTTAATCTATAGGGTTTTAATTGAGACACTCATTGAATCATTAACAGTGAATTAACCTAGGAATGTTGTAAAAGGTTTTTTATGTAAAGGTCGTTTTAAAAAGGGTCTTTAAAGGTTTTTAAAGTTTTATGTAAAAAGGGTTTTATATAAAGGTCATTTTAAAAGGGGTTTATGTAAAGGTCGTTTTAAAAAGGGTCTTTAAAGGTTTTTATGTAAAAGGGCCTTTAAAGGTTTTTATGTAAAAGGGCCTTTAATGTTTTTTTTAAAAGGTCTTTAAAGGCCGTTTTAAAAGGGTCTTTAATGTTTTTTTAATGTAAAGGTTTTTTTAAAAAGGGTCTTTAATGTTTTTTAAAAGGGTTTTATGTAAAGGTCGTTTTAAAAGGGTCTTTAATGTTTTTTTAAAGGTTTTTTTATAAAAAGTTTTATGGCACATTCATGAATTTTTAAAACTGCTGAAGCAACCGATTCGAATACGAGTTTTTACCCCCTCCCTGTAAGAAAACAAAACAGTTTAGAAATTCTTCTTTTTAAAATGTCTATTGATAAGTCAACCGATCCACAAATTTTTTCATTTCAGTTGACCGATAAATTCAAAATCTTAGACGAACGATTTTTAATTGTTTACAAAACTGACAGTATAAAAATTTACAAATCGATATTTTTATTCATTCAAAATGAGTCAATTTTTTATAAAGGTAAAATAGAATTTATAAAGGAACTAAAGGATAAAAATAATAATCAACAATTATTAGAATTGTTCTTTTATGAAATTAATATTAAATATTTAATAGAATCTCTTAAATTGGATGTTAACATTATGAACGAATCGATTGAACAAAAACTTGATGAAATGAAATTGAAACAAAATCTGAACAAGCAAAAATCATCAGAAAAATCTTCAGAAAAATCTTTAGAAAAATCTTCAGAAAAATCTTTAGAAAAATTGGACGATTTTCTTGAAGAAAAAATTGACAGAAAAAATTTGGATGATTTACCACCAGAGACAGAAAATGAAAACGAATCACTGACCGCATTGCTAAAAAAGCTGTCAAAAGATGAAAATATTGAAAAATCAATTAATAAATCATTCTTTTTATCGAAAGGTAAAATTTTGAATACCAATTGGGAAGAAATTAAAGATAAAAAGGAAATGTAAACCAGGTAATTGTGAATAAAAATGAATTTTAAAAGTCATTTTTTTATCGATTCGTAATTTTTATTAAAAAATTATTTTTTCACTTAATCAACCGATTTGTTCGTATTGCATATGTATTGCAGAAAGATGTCGTGCGTCTTCCATCAGTCCATAATTATTAAAGCCGGTGACCATGATAAACAAAGACATGAATAAGACAACAGAGAACATCACGGTGGAATAAATTATAACATCAGTCTATCAGTCCCTTGGACAAACAGTCCAATGTGACATTGTAGTTGTGGTGGTGACATTGTAGTTGTGGTGGTGACATTTTAGTTGTGGTGGTGACATTTTAGTGATATGGTACTAACATTGTAGTTGTGGTGGTGACATTTTAGTGATATGGTACTAACATTGTAGTTGTGGTGGTGACATTTTAGTTGTGGTGGTGACATTTTAGTGATATGGTACTGACATGGTACTATTCGTTATATTGGTCTCGGTGAATTTCATTTTAATGAAATATTTTGAATGTTTTTGAATATTTTGTGCTTTGAATTGATCACAGGTTCATGAGATTTCTTGTTTTCATTAATAATATTAAATCACTATCAAAAAATTATTATGGCCATAGTGCTATAAAAAAATTATAAACACATTTTTATCATTCATACGGATTTGTTTTTAGATAATTTCTAATTTTGCAGATATTTTCTCAGGGGATATTTGTGAATCTCTTGTATAAATGACCACTTTGTTCTTTTCTCTTCCCCTTGTATTAATGACCACTTTGTTCTTTTCTCCCCCTTGTATTAATGATCACTTTGTTCTTTTCTCTCTCCCTTGTATAAATGTCCACTTTGTTCTTTTCTCTCTCCCTTGTATAAATGTCCACTTTGTTCTTTTCTCTTCCCCTTGTATTAATGATCACTTTGTTCTTTTCTCTCTCCCTTGTATAAATGTCCACTTTGTTCTTTTCTCTCTCCCTTATATTAATGATCACTTTGTTCTTTTCTCTCCCCCTTGTATAAATGACCACTTTGTTCTTTTCTCTCTCCCTTATATTAATGATCACTTTGTTCTTTTCTCTCCCCCTTGTATAAATGACCACTTTGTTCTTTTCTCTCCCCCTTCTATAAATTTTTAAAATCCAAATGTCATATAAGAAAGAGGAGTATGTGCTTGAAAATATAACAAATGATTTTTATAAAACAAACAATGTGGCATTTTCAAATACTCGATATAAACCATGGCCTGCTATTACTGATTTTACTGCTGATTTGAAAGAAAGCGATGTATTTTTGGATCTAGGCTGTGGTAATGGCAGAAATCTACCAAAGAATGGTATAAAAATTGCAATTGAACCGTGTCTTAAATTTTTACAGGAGATAAAACAAAAAAATGAAACATATCCAGAAAAAATGAATTACAAAAATATAATGCTTATACAGTCAACTGCAGACTGTCTATCAATCAAAAATTCTAGTATAGATAAATTATTATGTTGTGCTGTGCTACATCATCTTCTAGATCCATCAAATTGTCTTAAAGAAATTGCTCGTGTAATGAAACCTGAAAAAACAGGTCTCATAGTTGTATGGGGAGAAAAAGGGCTTAAAAATAAGAAGATAAAAGAAATTGTTGATTATGAACCTGATATGCTTGAATGTTCTGAATTGAAAAAAAAAATCATCAAATTACAGCTTAAATTAAATGACGAGACTGAAAATTTTGGAGTCAATTTTTATTCTTTATTAGATCGTATTGGTAAGCTAATTCTAGAAATCATAAAAATAGAAAATGAGCAACATAATTTAGTTCCATCAAAATCTTTAAAGTATTGCAGAGCTATTCGTATTTTTAAAGGCCATTTTCTGATCAATTGGAAACAGACAGGTGCGATGAGATATTACAGATTTTATAACGAGACAGAAATTAAACAAATTCTCGATGAACATGGGCTTAAAATCGAACGAATGGAATATCAGGATGAAAGTATTAACTGTTATATCAGAAAACCGAGCAATAGTAGGTTTATTATATAATACAGTTGATGAATATATCTAATTAAAATATATTTTATTAAAATAATTCAAGTAAGTGCTTTTTAAACTTAAATGTGAAATCTTTCGTTCATAAGGGTAATTTATTTAATAATATTTAACATTAAATAAAGTTTAAAAGTCTTTGTCTTTTAAACAAAATTTAAAAAGTCTTTGTCTTTTAAACAAAATTTAAAAGTCATTGGTTAAAAATAAAATTTAAAAAGTCTTTGCCTTTTAAATACACTTTTAAAAGTCATTGCCTTTTAAACAAAATTTAAAAAGTCTTTGGTTAAAAATAAAATTTAAAAAGTCATTGGTTAAAAATACGCTTTTAAAAGTCATTGCTTAATAATACACTTTTAAAAGTCATTGCTTAAAAATAAAATTTAAAAAGTCTTTTTATTCTGAAAAACTTCTTCAAAATATAACTTTATTAAAAAAGATTTATACTCACAGATAAGAATAATTTTGCTCATTTATTAAATTTAAGTTATTTTACACAAATTTTTTGTATATTTTTGTGCTAAAAATGATTTGCCTTTTCTAGTATCAAGTGAGTATAAATTTCAGAAGAAAATCATCTTGAATAATTCATAAATAAGAAATGACACGTCAAATAATTTGATAAATATGTATGTCAAAAAACAAAATAATTTTTAACAATTTTTATTTTTTTAACCCTGTAAAGTCTTTCAGAAAAAAAATAACAGAAAATACTGTAGCATTTTTAAAACAAAAAATAAACAACTTATTCTAGAAAAATGACAGATTATATTCCACGTTACGCACGAGATAAAACTGTATTACGAGGCAGAATCCATCAAATAGCATGTTACATCTCAATTATTTGGTTAGCAATTTATTTGTTAAATGTTGCTTACAAAGCAGTTTTTGTCCGAAAGAAATCACGACAAAAAAAAATTTTACAATTCGAACAAATTCAAAATGACACATCTAAAGAAATAATCTATGGAACAATTAGCAAAATATTGATTCTTTCTACACAAGCAGTTTTATATGGCTGTTCTTCTCTTTATCATTTAAATAATTACAATAAATGGCTTCAAAAATTGGACCATTTCTGTATATTTTTGTTTATTTCCTCAGTTCACACGAGTGTTCTTCTGGGAATGAAAAAGAAGAAGAAAATGGAGAAGAAAAAAATTAATTTACCAACTGCCAATGAATTATTGTTCAAATTGCATCCCAATCCATTTTCTATTAACAGTCCAATGAGAAACAGCAAGGATGGCAAACAAGACATCGATCTATCACAAAGCAAAGTATCTTTAACTTCAGAATCTAATACTTCATTTTTTGTAGAGCACAAAAATCCGTTCGTTCAAAAAACCATCACAAAAGAAATTGAGAACAATGAAACATTTGAGAAATCTGATGATAAGAAAAGAGATATTCTAGAAAGCTCATTCTTTGATAGTTCATTTCCAAATATGACACAGGATAGAAGTCGATTTGATCTAAGCAGAACACAGGATAGAAGTCGATTAGATCTTGCACAGGACAAAAGTCGGTTAGATCTTGCACAGGATAGAAGTCGATTAGATTTAGCACAGGACAAAAGTCGGTTAGATCTTGCACAGGATAGAAGTCGATTTGATCTGAGTAGAACACAGGATAAAAGTCGGTTAGATCTTGCACAGGATAGAAGTCGATCAGATCTAGCACAGGATAAAAGTCGATTTGATCTGAGTAGAACACAGGATAAAAGTCAATTAGATCCGGCAGGCCCTCAATCTGATAAAACAACGGACCTGTCGGTGGCAAGTACACTGAGCAGCACCGGATCATACGATGATGAAACCACCACAGAAATTGAGCGAACACAGAATGAAGAAGAAAAATCAGACGAGAGCAGCTCCTCTTTTGATCCATCACTCGATACAACGGTATTTCCAACAGAAATATCACTTGATGACTCTGTCAAAAAAAATTCCGTTTTAAACGGAAAATCTGAGGAAAAAGATGATACACAGGAAGATACTTTTTATCGTAAACAGGACTGTACTAAATTTTTACAAAAACAGGAGGTAATGGAAATAATCCCAGTCAGATGGCCATTATCAGTCACATGGGCATTCTGTCTGTTCGGATTCTTAAAGATCATGATCCAGAAAGAAATAAATGAGTTGATAGATGTGCCAATCTACATTTTACATGGACTGCATTTTGTATTCACTTGCCAATTTAAAATGTTCCCAAAAACTATAGTATCATCTTTTATACTTGGCGGGTTCTGTTATATCTTAGGTGGCATTTTATTTGGTCTAGAATTTCCAAATTTCGATAACAAAATATTTGGATTTCACGAATTCTTCCATGTTATGACCGTTTTAGGAAATACTTGTTTTCTGGTGCCTATAATATTCAACTGGGAGCTTATTGAGTAATAAATCAAAATATCAGTTATTTTTTTGTAAATTCTTAATTTCTTGAAAAATTCAATTGGACAGACTTCTAGAAATACAGAGATGTTCTTTACTGAGAAAGATTGCTTATACTTCAATTCTTATGATTCTTAGCACCATAAATTTAGTTATGAATTTGTCAGAAAAATTTATTTTCAAAATATTGAGCATCAATTTTCAACATATTTTGTTTTGCTGCCATGGCCGTGTGGCATTTAGAAAGACCACATAGCTCACAGGTTAACTTTATGATCCAGCATACTAAAAAATAAACGATGTAAATATTTTAAGTTTAACATGATCAAAAACACAATTTCAATTATGATCATGCTATATCTGAGATATAATTGTTAAAAAAAACTTTATGATCATTTTAACCGTGAACACGTCTTTAATTTCAAAATTGTCGTGAGACGATGACTGAATTTGTCCTTTATAATGTCACCTAACCAAAAACTTGAAATATTTTGATCCAACAGAGAAGTACCAATGAGAATCGACCAATGAACGACAGTGTATAATTCAAATATTGAGAGTAATACCATATGAATATTGAGAGTAATACCATCTGAATATTGAGAGTAGTAACATATGGAGATCGAGAGTAGTAACATATGAATATTGAGAGTAGTACCATATGAATATTGAGAGTAGTATCATATGAAGATCGAGAGTAGTATCATATGAATATTGAGAGTAGTATCATATGAATATTGAGAGTAGTATCATATGAATATTGAGAGTAGTATCATATGAATATTGAGAGTAGTATCATATGAATATTGAGAGTAGTATCATATGAATATTGAGAGTAGTATCATATGAAGATCGAGAGTAGTATCATATGAAGATCGAGAGTAGTATCATATGAATATTGAGAGCAGTACCACAAAAAGATCGACATTAGTACTATTGATCAAATTAAAAAAAGTATTATCACATAATCCATATCATTGACCTCCATGCTTCTCGTGCCCACAGTGTTCCAACATTTATCTGAAAAGTTTTAGATCATCAGAGCAATGACCCAAAGAAACCAGAAATCTTAAAATGTAGAATAGAGGCAACAAAAAGGAAGTCCATTAACTCTATCATAGTTTGTTATGCTGAAAAGAGATTTACTCTCACTAAACGGGTTAATCACATCTCGCAATACAAACTCTAAGGAAAAGATCTTTCAAAACCCGAAAGTATACTGTTAATGATATATCAGGTGTAGAACCACAGGTTGAAGAAAAATAGCTACAGATGACAAAATGATGAAGTTCAACTATAAACCAGATGACTAAATGATGAAGTTAAACCATAAACCAGATGACTAAATGATGAAGTTAAACCATAAACCAGATGACTAAATGATGAAGTTAAACCATAAACCAGATGACTAAATGATGAAGTTAAACTATAAACCAGAAAAATATCACGAACTTAAAAGGACGAGAAATACAGGCTGTCATAAACCTTCGTTCGGACTTGAAAAATTGAAATAAAAGAT
This sequence comes from Pseudoloma neurophilia, assembly GCA_001432165.1. Classification (NCBI taxonomy): domain Eukaryota; kingdom Fungi; phylum Microsporidia; genus Pseudoloma; species Pseudoloma neurophilia. The sequence continues at coordinate 13,312 of LGUB01000047.1, forward strand.
TCGTTCTGATGATCAATAAAAACAATGAAATGAAGAAGGAAAAAGTTATCAAGGCAATAATTACCCTTTCGGTATTCCACAGGTCAAAAAAACAGGTACAATTGTTTGAGGTAAAACACAAATTGATGCATTTTTGAATATCAAATGAAATTTTTTAAGCAGTTTTTTTCATTAAGACTGGTTTAACCTGAAAAGAACAAAAAAGGGAATTCCTTTCCATCTTAGAAAAAACTTTTGAATGGGCGACACTCTATCGATGATATAAAATTATTTTTGTAATGAATATTTTTAAAACAACCAATAAAAGTGTTCATAGTTTTGTTAAGTAGATGTTTTTATCTGGGCCATCATTTATATTTGAGAATACGTTATCTAAAAAATAATGACATAATGACAAAAAACACTCAACCAAATTTTTGAAATCAAATATTACTCTTCATATTGTTTCGTACTCGAGGAGTTATCTAGTTTTAAAGTGCTCCTAATGTGTGTGTGTCTTAGCTGAAGACCCTCCATTTTGTATAAGTTGATGAATTTATTCATTTATTTTCTTTTTGATTGAAAATTAGATGTTTGACAGCCATCAATGATAAATTTCATGTTTTCAGGTATTTGACTCCCAGCAAAAACAAAATGTATCACGGTTGTGTGACCTGATCAGGTTTAATATTAGAATCATCAGGCAATGTAAGAAAATATTGTTGTTGGTACTTATTAGTTTACGATCCTCCCAGGGGATGTTGTGGTGACTAAACTTATTCTGTGGATGTTCTTTAGAAGAAAATAATATTTTTAATTTTGTCAGTCTGTCACAATGTGGTACACAGAATTAGTAAAAGAAAATTTATTGTTGCGATATTTCATCTGGTGTAGGTGTCAAAAAAGTATTTTAATTGTGGTGAAATCATAAAAAAGATTCGATACAGCCATGAAACAAAAAAAGCGTCTTTTGCCTTTTATGGAAACATACCAAAAATGTAAATATGGTTGGTTTGTTTTTGGAAATTAATGGTTTTCTTATATCAGAAAAGGATTAAAGAAAAAACATCACTTGTTTTTGAAAGTTCATCTGATATATAAATTTTGATAGGTTACAAATAATCTGCAATGTTAAATAATTACCCTTATGAAAGAAAAGTATCACACGCAATATTTTCAAATTTTCATCTACGGCCATGTATACTTTATCTAGAAGACAATTTCTTAAATTAACATGAATATAGTAGTATGATTATATTGTTGTTCGTACCAATACAAAAAAATATCATGTTAGTATTTTTTATCTTATGTGATAATTTTCTTTCATAAGGGTAATTATTTAACATCTTTTTTTTACAACACAAATTTATTCTAAAAAACTATTTAACATCTTATAAAAATGTAAAAGAATCAGATGTACAGCTTATTACAAATGAAAATTTATCGATTGTTAACATGGAAGAACAATGTTCGATCACTAGCCATCTCATAAAGTAGAAAAAATATGAAAAAACGAATTTAATTTTTGATAAAACTGATAAGCAATTACACCCATTTCTGGATTTTAATGACATTGATATAAGAATTTATACGAGTGATCCTCATGGTCAGGCACAGTAGAAGTAAAATTGTTTCATTTTCTGGATGAAAGACCCGTTCTTTTCACATGGATGGATGAGTGAACAGACTGGAACAGTCGAGACCGTTCTAGAAGCACACCCAATTAAAACTATAAAAGAGAAAACATTTTGCATAATTAAAAATGAACCTGCATAATTAAAAATGAACCTGCATAATTAAAAATGAACCT
>LGUB01000048.1:0-14795 GCA_001432165.1 Pseudoloma neurophilia
GAAAACATCAAGAAAGATGTTCAAAAACCATTTAGAAAAGTTTTACTCATCAAGAAAAAAGTCACAAAATTATTAAAAAAGTGATAAGAAAAGCCATTCAGAAAGGTCTTACTAATCAAGAAAGGTCTTACTAATCAAGAAAGGTCTTACTAATCAAGAAAGGCCTTACTTATCCAGAAAGGTCTTACTTATTCAGAAAAGAGTCACAAAATTATCCAGAGTCTGAATTTATTTTCTATAGACAAATCCAAGATGAAATGTTGAAATTCTGTCATCCTGTATTATTTTTGACACATATTCACCAAATCCAAAAACTAGTGCTGTAATTGGTTCCATTGCAACCAATTCATATTGATCGGATGAAAAAACATAAATACTGTCATCTGTGTAACTATTAAGACCAAGACATTCAGATGTAAAATCTCGAACGTCTTGGATCGTCTGAACGGATGCCAAAATCACAGGAAGTGGTGTTTGACAAAATCTGTCATAAAAATAGTCAAGTTTCTGAATATTTTTGAAATGGAATGAAATATTTTGATCGACCAGGTCACTCATAATTTGATTGAAATGTGGTGTAAGAATATTGCAGATGAGCTCGTTGTTTGACGAATTTTTAAGTGTGAATTGTCCCATCAACTTAGATCCTAATAATTGGGCATCTTTCCCCTTGTTTAAAATGTGTTTGAGTAAATTAAAAGTGGCCATCTCAAATTTCTGTTTCAATCTTAAAGATGCCATTTGTGATTCAGTAAAATTTGTATGTTGGATGTCTTCCAGCTCTTTTGCGTGTTTTATAAAAATGTGTGGGCATTTTCTCATTGAACTCATTTCTTACTAAGGGCTTTTTTGTGGAGTGCTCTTGGCTTTTCAGTAAAAACTGAATGAATACAAAAAATTAAAATTTATGCTGATTTGATTGTTTTTGTATGGTGAGTTTTTAAGAATAAATTTGTGTTTTTTAAAAAAAAAAATTAAAATTTAAGATGAAATGAAAAAATACCAAAAAATATTAAGAAAGTGAAAAGTAAATTCCCGAAAATGTAAATTCAGTCAATAAAAACAGGCTCTACACACAATTTAGAAAAAATACATTCCAGATTGTTTTTGTTCCCTGTCTTTAACCGATCCTAATTTGTTAATACGTGGTCTATTGCTCTCATTATCTCGTCTAAATGTTATATCAAGACTTTTTAAGAATTTATTCATCGCGGTTTTTACATCCATGGGTTCAGATGCGATGCTTCTCACAGCCGGCTCTCCTTCAAATAGTATAATTTTGTCTGCCAAATATGTTGCCATCACAAGATCATGTTCTACGACAAAAATTGGTTTCTGTTTATTGATTGCAAATCTTTTGAGTAATCTTGCCAGTTTTATACGAGTATCACAGTCCAAATAAGCTGATGGCTCATCTATCAGGTAAATATCAGCATCCTTACCTAAACAAATAAAGAGACACAGCCTTTGTAATTCACCACCTGACAATTTGTCAACATTCTGTTCAAAAAGTCGTTCTATTTCTAGATCTTTCATAAGTTCAATTTTATTGAGCAATTTCAGTGACATTAACAATTGTTGAACCGTATTTGTGTATTTGATATTGATTTTCTGATGTTTTATACTGACACAGAAAACGCCTTTGATCAAATTTAAAAATGTTGTTTTTCCCATGCCATTTTCACCTAAAAGAATGATGATGTCGTCATTGGCAAATGAACCAGGTGTAACTGTCAAATGAAAATTTTCATATTTTTGTTCTAGATCATCATAAAAAAATGTGTTATTCTTAAGTGTCATAGATGAGATATCCAGATCATCTACGGGGGCTATTTCTTCGGTTTCATCGTCACTTGTATCCGTTTCTCCATTTTTTTTCTCTTTTTCAGATCCAATTTTCATTTTTTCTCTTCGATCAAATTTCAGTGCCTCATTTCTAAATTTCATATTTTCTGTCGGTACAAATCCATTCAAAAAAACGTTTATACACTGTTTAATCGAGAACAATTTTGTGATAACACCGTAGCAGCCCACTTTACCGTAAAGAACAGAGCCATAATCGGACATAAGATCAGCAATTGCAAGATCGTGTTCTACAATAAAAACAAACTCTTTTTTCTCTCGAATGACATAAGATGCGGCAATTCTCTGTTTTATATCAAGAAATGAAGATGGTTCATCAAAAAAGAAACTGTTTGCCTTTTCTAAACATGTTTTGAAAATACAAAATCGTTGTAATTCGCCACCACTCAATTCATCAAGATCTCGATCCATGATTTTCTCAATCTGCAATTTTTCAATCAGTGAATTCGTGTACTCGTCATTTTCTGTTACAAATTCTTTGACAAGAACACGGTCTTTCTTTTTTAACTTTTTCAATTGTTCAGGCACCAAGTCGACATTTTGGTCCTTGAAAGCACATTTAATTTTTCCTTCAAGCATTTTTACGAAATAGCCGTGCAACTCACTGCCTTTAAAACTTTTCATGATTTCTTGCCAGCTAACAGTATTTTCAAAAACCCCGAGATTTGGCTTGAGCTTATTGCTCAGAATCTTCAGAGCAGTCGATTTACCAATTCCGTTTGTTCCAATCAGAGCAACAACGCTATTTACCTTTGGAATGGGTAATCTGTGCAATTTAAATGAATTCATCCCAAATCTGTGTGTTATTTCCTTTGTCAATGAGGTTGGCACATTGTGGATTGTAATTGCTTTGAATGGGCATTTTTTTACACACAGACCACAATCGATACAAAGATTTTCGTAAATTACAGCTGTTTTGTCTTTATTTGTTACTTCAATACACGTTTTACCCATTTTATTAACAGGACAGGCCTTTTTACATTCCAATCTACATTTTGCTGGCCTACAAAGGTCGGAATCAACATATGCTGCTCTTGTCAGTTTTGATTTCTCTGAATTGTTCATATTAGAAGGTGAGTTTGGGGATATTTTTATTTTTTTATAAAATTTTCAGGATTAGAATCAAAAGATGTTTTCAATTTCAAAATAAAAAAAAATCTTAAAATTTGTGATTTAAAAAGTTCAAACAATCATGATCAGAATAATATTTTCTTAAAAATTTTTTTGAAATGAATTTATTGAAAGCACTGTGAATCGTTTTACCATTTAAGCTTGATTTTTTCCTTTTTCTTCTCTTTGACCTTTTCATCATTGCAATAATCATCACTTTCCTCAAATTCGGCGATGAAGATACGCCGTCTTTTTGCAACTTTCATTTTTTCTTTCTCGTTTTCGACCTTTTCTTTCAATTCCTCACCAAACAGTCCTTCTTCTAGTCTCAGAGCCAATTCTTGTTTGATTTCAGATTCTATATCCATTCGGTTGAGAATTTTCTGACTGCGGCCTCTCTCCAATTTTATGATTTTCTTTCTTCGGGCAACATATTTAATTTTGTTCTCGTTTATGTCTATTTCGTATTTTCTGATCAGATATTGTGTTAATTTTCCTAATTTTTGTTTACATTTGTGGATCAGAACAGGATCGAAATATGTCAAATTTTGCTCAATCTCAGCCAGTGCTTTTTCATAACATGGATCTAGAAGAATCTTTTCATATGTTTTAGCCGGTGTATTGACTCGTTCTGGAACTTTTCTAAACAGATATAGCCTGCCTTCAATTTCTCTTACAGTTGCATACGTGTTATTTGCCAATGGACAACTGAAAAAATCACAGAGACCGCTGACATTGTTTTCATTTTTACACAAATATTCTGTTTCTGTTTGCATTTTAAATGAACAAAATTTTTTCTTTGGACCGATCAAATTCCAAATTGATTCGTCTGCCATCGGGGTTTAAAAAATCGTTGATGTGAAAAATGACCAAGAGATCGAAAAAAACAAACATTAAAAAACTTTCAAAAGAGTACATTTTATTAATTGTTCAAAAACAATTTTTTTAAAAAACTTTTCAGCAAAGGTATTTGAAATTCAGCAGATACATTAAAATCAAAAATATTTCACATCGAAGGCACAAATTGCCCCGCGAAGAATTCAAAATGCAATGAAAGGAATCACAAATCGTTTAAAAAAACTTCAAAAATTAAGCAAATCATTGTATTCAAAGATTTGAACATATTCAAAATGAGAAAATTTTTACGCAAGTACTTTATTTTGAAACAACAAATATGGCGATATTTGATCCTCTATTATGAAAACAGATTGCGCCAATGATCGTAGATCGAATTCTTCATCTGGAGATGTGATATCAGAGACGACCAGGCAGACGACTGTGAAAGTGTTCTTATATTGCCAATAATAACAAGTGCAAACTTGGCACGTGTAATTGAAACATTCATACGTTTGATGTCCTGTACAAATCCAATGTTTTTAGATCGGACAGCAGAAATTATTATGATGTCCTTTTCTTGGCCTTGAAAACCATCGACTGTATTTACAGAAACAAATTTAAAAATATCTGGACTAATTTGTTTTAACATTGTTTTGATTTTATATTGCTGAGCCTTATAAGGTGTAATAATACCAATTTTACTTGTGAGATTGTATTTTTGGTTTCTGATCATCAACTCTTTTACAATTTCGAGAACAATTCTAGCTTCCCCTGAATTAGCATACGAATTTTGATCTGAATTATCATTTGACTGCGTTTTCAAGAAAGACATAGGTTTTAAGAATGTGGCATATGGATTTTGCCGTTTCAAGACAGAAATATCATTTTTAAGCATAGATTGATAGAAATACTTGTTCGGAAAATCAGCTATTTCTGGATGCATTCGATATTGTACATCGAGAAGTAATACTGGCTGTGATTTCATAAGTCGATCGAAAAGACTTGAAGCATATGGCTTACTCTTTGATAACACGGTGGGTGGCAGCTGTCTAGGGTCACCAATTAAAATAATCTTAATAGGATTAAATTTGAGAGGAATCAAAGTGCTCGTTTCAACTGATTGACATGCCTCGTCAATTATAAGGAAATCAAAAGAAATATTTGCAATTTTTATCAGGTCCTTAGCTGAGCTGCTCAATGTTGCACAAACCACATCACATTGTTTAAGATATTCGAATTTACGTTTCATTTTTTCTTGTGTTGTGAATTCAAGTGTTTTTGTGCCAGTTAGTATCCTTTTCGTTTCTAGATCATGTTCAATCATCTTATCGAGAGTATAATTTTGCAGATCATTACAAATATTTTGCGGCACACCCACTCGTATAACTTTTAATCTTGGATCTACTCGATCGTTGATTCTTAGTTTGATCAGCCGTCTTGTTATTTCATCGACAGCATTATTACTCGGTGCACAAATCAGAATTCTTGGTGTTTCTTTTGCAAAGTGAACGTGCTGAAGAATCGATTTAATCACTGGTTGATGGAAAAATGTATGAACAGCAGATATGATCGTTCGTGTCTTGCCAGTGCCGGGCGGTCCTTGAATGAGTGAAAATAAAAATTGATTAGTAAAAATATGTCTTATGGCCATACATTGCGACTGATTCAACCTTTCTTGTTCCAGATACAGATTCAACAACCTAATATTATCTAAAAGACACACTTCGCTGTTTTTATTGGGCTGTACGAGCACAGAATTTAAGAGTGGTGAAAATTGAAGTGTTTTTAAGGCAATAAATTCTCGATAATATGATGAAAAACATGCCAAATTGTAATAAAAAATTGTGGAATGCTGAGATAGCCTAAAAATGCTATTATTGGCTAATACAATCACTTGAGACTCTCGATCTTGTTTGCGATCTATGACAATTCCCAAGAACCAATCTTTCGAGGATTTGAAAAATGTCGATTTCAGTTCATTATAATTCAGATACGAAAAAACCAACACCTGCATATCTGGTAAATTTTCTGTAACTTTGAATGTCAATTCCATAAAATCACTTGTACTCTCACTGTAAACAAATCTACAGTTTTGAGCTGCTCCATTGTTTAATTCAGTGACATTTTTACAAAGAGACTCTTTGCATTCCTTTAGGAGCAAAGGTTCAAAAACTGATTCATAATGTTTATAAGAATCAAATACAGCGGGAATTTGATCAACCGTTCTAAATTCCATCTCATTATCAAATTGAAAGCATAAGACCTTTTTGAAGAATTCGTTTGTGAAATCGGCCTCGTGTTGTTCGAGTGCAAGTTCTATTTTCTTATGTGATGGGACTGAAATATTGCCATATTCTTTATTCTCATGAAAATACGACATAACTTTTGCCCTTGTCAAGTCCATAGCTGTTTGACTTCGATCATCTTCCATATTAAGAATATCCATTGAAGAATTCCGATTAGACGCGCCTATACTAGATTGCATGTCTTTGCTCATCATTATTTGAGCACCAAGTTTTTGAAAATCGTTAGCCTGTATCTTAACATAAGAATCTGTAAGGCCACTTTGCACTGCTCTGGTCACTTTTGGATGGAGAAAGCTGACACTGCTGTGTGTTGTTGTAATCTGTGGATTTGTAAATCCTGAATTTTGATTGACAATATAGCTGTTAGAAAACATAGTCTGAGAGCCATAATTTTGCTGATAAGAAGATTGCACATTTTGACTTGGTGCAGTATTTGATGATATGACTGGATGTGCCTGTAAGAATTGTTGATTTCTTTCTGCAATTGCAGAAGGTGTCGACATAAATGCCTGTGATCCGAATGAACCAACACGGCCATCAAGAATGTTTTGTGTATGTGGTTGTATCATACTTTGATTAGAAGAAATTGAGCTACTTGGCGCTGCAATATACGAATTGCTCGCACTTTGCGGGTTGCTGGATAATTCTGATTCAATAGTTCTTAAATTCTGATTTGGAAGGTTAACATGTTCCAGACTCTTTTCAGTATCAGGTGTATTTGTAACCGATGAATCTGTTTTTTTCACGTAAGACGTGCTCGATATTTCAATTATGTCATCATGATCAATTTGCATATTTGGTTGTGCTGAATTTCCATCAAGTGTGATTTCCATTTTGGGCGATAACGGGTCGCTGTTGCACATTTCATTCGAGTTTTTTGAATCCAAAAACTGTTGAGATCGGTCTTTCTGAATGAGACCCTCAGTATAATCTAGCAAAAGATCATCGGCCACCCTCTGCTGTTGCAGTGTTTTTTCTTTTTCTGTTCTCTCCAGCAATTTTTGACTCGCTTCAAGGTCTGACCCATTTTGCTCATAAAGAGTTTTCTTTTCATCCTGTGAGAAGCCTGATAAAAAAGATGGTTTCTTTGATTCTATGATTGGTGCTTTCCTTCGTCTCTCTATGGTAAGAATTTCATGTTGATCAACAAAGTCAAAAATTCTCTCTTTCTGATATTCTGGAAAAGTTTCTATATTATTGATTTTCATCCAAGAATAATATGCGAATATAAAATCTTCTATCAAGTATAGATCACAGCCTTGAACACGGTGTAATATTTCAAGCCATTCTAGGTTTACGAGAAACGTTTTTTCTATTGGTATTTCAAATTTAACCTTTGGTAATAGCACAGCGAGTGTTTTAATGATCAGGTCGAGATTTTTATCGTGCCAGGCAAAATTGAATATTTCTGTGTATATTTTACCGCTGATAACTGCTGATTTTTGTATGTAGAGCATAAGTTTTTCGAAACATCTTGGATATTCTCTGAATCGTTCGTAATAGACGTTCATTTTCTCAAGAATTTTGGAAATTGTATCTTGTTCTATCTGAGAGAAAACGACTGTGTGTATATTAACCGTTGAAAAATCTGATTTGACCAGATCCCTATACAAGACCACCTCATCAGTCAATTTCTCCATATTGAGATCTAAAGTAGCGAAGAATTTGCGCTTGAAAACACGAAAAATGTCAAGTAGTTTATCTGTGTTGGTTATTTTGGTGAAAATGAGCTCGATTTCGTAGATAAACAAAAAAATAAAATCTGTGAAAAAACTATAATTGCCACAAGAATTGTCCAAAATCTCTGACCAGACAACAAATGCAGCATGCAAAGATTCGACGTTGCAAAAACCATTTCTCAGTACTGTATAGATCTTGCTGTTGAATTTGTCAATAGATCCCGTAATAAACTCTCTTTCCTTCTCAGATACGCTTTCTGCTTTTAGCGAAAGTATTGCTATTTTCTTAAAGAAAACTGTAGTGAAAAAATCTATTGTTGGCTTAAAATGGTGCATTTGGTCAAGTATTTGAATACGAAGTCTACTGATAATTTCAGGTTTTTGTCCAAAATAAGAAGATAATTCTTTATCGAGTCCCAAAGCACAGAAATTTTTGATATGGTCAATTAAAACACTGTCAAACTCTTTTAGAAGCATCCAACCTTTATATGCTGTTTTTGAGTCCTGCGAATGACATATGAGGATTGACTTGTAAAGATGCTTGCAGTTGTTTAATTCACTTGCATCTCTCTGTATATAAGCGGCACATACTCTGAAACAAAGCTCTTTTGTCACATAATTTTTGGTTTTTTCATAGATAGAATTGACAAGATTGATGATTTCTGAACTCATGTATGTTGTACTAAGTGACAAATATATTAATATTGAAAAAAGCCAATCTTGTTTGAGTATTGTAGATTTTTCAGGAAGAAAATTACCATCCTTATCGGCTAATGACAGTAAATAGTCCCACTCCTCTTTTGTGCTGTGTAAAAACAATATTTTCTGTTTTTTAAGATATTTAAATGTTTTCACAAAAGTTGCTAGAAGATCTGAATCCCCGCACTGAGTCAGTAAAATAAGTGAAAATGTCATTTTTGAGAAATGAAGTCCTTCCGTTTTGTAAAAAATTTTGAGCAATTTGACAAAATGAAATTTGATCTCGCTAACTTTAAGACTTTTCCAATTATATGTCAAAATTTCAGTGATTGTTATCATAGAAAGCTTGTCTGAAGATCTGAGCAGAGTAAGGAGCCTTTGATCATCAAGATTTTGTAATAATTGCTGATATTCAGGTTTTGACAGGTTTTCTCGCAAGCTATAATAAGCTGCCAGACAATTTGGACACGTATTCAAACATTCAAAGATCGAAGTTATTCTTTTTTTGAACTGTTTAATGTTGTTCAGCTCGTCAATTTTTTTGATAATGAATGCGCCTAAATCTGGATTTTCACACCAAACATGTGTTTCTTCAGAAAAATTTGCTAAAAACTCTATCAAATCATTAGCTTCTGACGTTTCAGCCATTCGTCCGATTCTTGGCATATTTAGCTCCTAAACAAAAATTTAAACAAAAATATCCAGACAAAAGACGGAAACAGAATTTTTTTGAGTGTAAATGCTCTTCTGAAGCAAAATAACGGTGTTTCTTGAGTCTTTGTTTGTTTCCCGAATCAAAAAAAAAGAAAACAATGTATCTACTTGAGTATAGAGGGGCAAAAAAAACCAGTTTTTTTTTGCATTTTCACATCCAACCCCTGTAAAAACACTCCTCCGAGGGAATGTTCCTTGAGAAGCAATAACTAACCAAAAAACTAGTTGTTTTTGTTATTGCTGTAAATTTTGGCAAAAAATAGCCGCTGCATCTTTATTGAACGTTGCAATGTCTTTGAAAGTGAAATTTTTTTTGGCGATCAGAAGTGTTATATGGAAATTTAAAGTTTCTCGAAATAATATTTATTTTTGACATATTTGTTGTTTTGCGGTATTTTTCGAATCCGAAAATGCATAAGTTTCGTAATTTATTTTTGAGTTGAGAATTTCAAATATGATTTTAAACTGTTGTGCCCATTTCTTTGCCTCGGTTTGCATTTGTGCAAAAGTGTTAACCTTTCTGAATAATAGTGACCCATATCAGATGAAAAGTCATAAAATAAATGGTAATGACAGGCCATGGAATATAGGTACCAAAAGCAAAGGAATTGAAAGTATGGACGACAAGGGAAGTAAAACAAAGTTAAATGACTCCATCTTTGTGTGCCATACTGAAAAATGATTCACTCCCGCTAAGCAAATTAAGAACATGGCAAAGTTTGTCAAATTTTTCTTAAAAATATATAGCCTGTGTTCTTGAAAACTAAATCCATCGAAAAAAAATAAAAATTCAATCAAAATAATTTTTGAGCTTTTTAGTGCGCATTAAAGATGCTGAAATATTTTCAAGCAGATTATATAATTTCCAAACAATTTTTCAAAAGTTAAAAATTGATCATATATTGATTAAAGTTGAACACATATGAGTATAAACAAAAAAAGCAATGACACTTTCATTTTTTGCCTCTTCTTGTAATACCCACTCGGTGCTTGTTTGTTTTTTTGATTGGTCGTCCGGTTTTTTAAGAGACCTTTATGGATAGATTGTAAAAATTTGATATTTTTGTATCTATAAGGGAAATAGAGCATAACAATAGTGTGGACCTGGTTCCATATCACCCTCCCCCGACAGAGGGAATATGGAACCAGGTCCAATAGTGTTTCTCATGGCAAAAGGGACTAAAAATTTACAATAAACTTGCCGTAATAAAAAGACTTTATTGTTTTAGGTTAGCAGGATATGATACAGAGGCCCTTGTTTTAATATTTATAGACAACAAACTATTATTGATAAATTATTAATATATCATACACGTCAAGTAAATAATTAATATGACGTGTTGATAGAATAGTTACGATAAAATGCCCTACAAGGAATTGCATATGGCCTGGATGTTAACAAAACTAACCTGAAAAATGACTGTAGTTTTTTTAAGGGATTCCGAGATATACTACAAAGAGTGATAATAATTATTGGCGAATTCTGTCTTGCTGTTGTGTTCTGTAAATTAAACATTGCATAAATAAAGATTATTTGAATTGATTGGACCAGTAGACAGTACTGGCACAAAAACATCGGGAAATTTTTCTGAGTGAAATTGATCATAAAATTCTCTGGCTACTTTTTAATATGATCTTGAAGCTTTTAAAAATGATGCAGTAAAAACTCAAATAACAGAATTCTAGAGTTGAAATATATATTTTTTGGCTTTGTATTAAATAATTGTTCTTCTTTTTTTCGCTTCATTAGCCACCATATCTTTCAAGCATCCTAATTCATTTGCTCGTTTTTTTTATAGAATTTCAAAAAATTTGAGTATCATCAAAACCAGCGTATTTGTTTTTAATTTGTACTTTGCAAAAAAAGTCTGCAGAAGACATTTTTTGGATAGAATATAAATCAACTGCACCTATTTGTTTTGTTGCTTGATTGATAGATTTAAACTTATATTTTTAATTTCATGAACTTAACAGAATGTATGCAGTGTGGCTTGCGTGTTTCATTAACAAATCTTTTAAAAGCCAATATCTTTTAGATATTTAATTTTTTTTGAAAAAGTTTTTTGTTTTGTTCAAAAAATGGTATTATTGACCGCCAAACAGCTCTTTTAAATATTCATAAGATTTAGAATCACATGGTTGGGAAGCCCACGGTTACCATCGTGTTTTCTCAGAGAATAAAATCTTTTCATCAGTAACTTTTATTAACTTTCCTCCTCCTTTTTATATCTTCAAATATCATATCTCAAATACACACAAAACAATCAGTAAATATTGAGACATCACTGAGGTGTCTCAGATACTTGATCATAAACTTCCAACACACATATCAACAAAATATAGTGGAAATTACGTAAAATATACGAAAACACAAACACGATCATGGTATTGTTCGATCGGTCATTTTTGATGATCTATCTTTCGTAGAAAGCGAGGGTATTTGATTATGTGAGTCTTTCATGGGGCAATTGTTTGTAAGCTCTATTATATTTGATGATACGTCATCTGATAAATTAGGTAATAATATGACCCCTCAATATGAACAATAAGAATGATAGAATAATGTACACCCTGTTGGAAGATCTGATACTGAACCTCTTTTACAGAGTTCCTGATTTGATCAAATACGTTGATGTTGTTTCATATAAACAAACTGTATTACTGATATATTGCGCTTGGTTTCAGAACTGATATTGTCAGGAGCTGATCCCTACACTTTTTGTAATGACGTCATTTACACGGCATCACGCTTGGGCGAATCGGGGTTACCAGTATCTTGGCTTTTCTTATTTGAAGGCATTTACTAAAAAATAAAAATAAAATAAGATTGCCTTTGTCAAAAAAAAAATAATTTATTTACTTAATGGTTCCTTTTATAGTTTCAATGAAACTATTCTGAAACCATCTACCACGGATAATTGTGGGATAGCATCACTGTCACAAGGTTTAGCCAATCAACAGCTCTCACTTGTTTCATTGACAGTGATATCTACCACTATAATAGAGGGTTGCAATCTGATGTGACACTCTTATAGGACATCACAATGCCCCTTTCGTTTCCCCTTTATCAGGAAACACGTTTCCAGAATTGGGTCACTGGAAACTTCTTCCCTGATATGACACCTTATTTGTGTCATTACATCCAACAATCACAACTATAAGAGCGCAAGAGGGAGCCCCTCGGATAATAAATTCTGGAAATGCAGCAACCTTCTTCTATATTACCATTTGTAACTGACTGATATTGGTTGAATAAAAGTATAAATCAGAAGGAAGTTAAATAAATAGTTATTTCTATGACAGAGAATTATTTATTTTATAGGTCTGATAATTTAAAATCCTACCCATAGAACACAAATAATGTAGAAAAATGGTGAACTCCTACAATTTTTTATTTTTAAACATATCAAATACAAATAGACTGTCTGGATTGGTGATTTATAAAATAAATTTATCATTTTTTAATTCTTTCTTTAGAAAATCATTAACTTTTTCAAAAAAACAAAATGAATTATCACTTGAAGTGATATTTCTCTTCTGACTAGAGACAAAATTATTAGAAACTAATATTTCAGAAGTTTTCAGGCTTCTATAAATCATATTGAACGTTGAGTTGGGTTGACTCAAAAAATTTGCTTGATGATTGTTTTCGACTTTAAACGATCATATCTCATGATATTTTATGAGAACGCATTATAAACAATGAATTTATCTCAAAAAACGAGTTAATCAAAAAATTATTTTATTTTTTAAAAAACGACAAAAATAATTAAAAAATTATGCCAAAACACTTTATTTTTTGAGTATAACTTATATTAAAGTTTTTTTCTGGACTGCATTTTCAGTAATGCATTGACATAAAATTTTCGTAATGTTTATATGACATCAGAATAATCCGCTTTAGTTTGTGTAAAACATTTAACATAATGTTGTTTGTTCCATTTATCTCACAATCCCTCCTGCACGAACACCATTCAATTTCTATCCTAATAAAATATAGTATTGAAATGAAAGCTATAAAAATTTAAAAAAGTTCTAAAAATAATTTTTAAAAGTACTTTTTTGAATTATCATTATTTTTTTTATTTTTAAGCTCTGAAAATTTCCCTGCATTTAAAGATTTTCTTGGAAAGTACATAATTTGCTTAAAAATAATCATTTTGCCGGATATTCAACATGTTTTGCCTAACTCCTAAGGGGGTTATTTTTGCATGCGATTAACCATTTGAAATGGCATATTACATCTATCTCAGACCTAGGGAAGTGATATAAACCAATAAATTTCCTAAAAATAATAATTTTGATAATTTGTAGAGCACAAGAGTATAGTATATGAATTCACGATTTATAAAAAGACACTTTGAAATCAAACAATATTGGTGGCCTTTTATTATAACAAAGGCTAATTCTTTTCATATTTTGACTTCATGATTTTTGGAGATTATGTTTATTATATAAAATATGGTTTCAGGGTTTGAGGGTTTTATATTAAACCCATTTTTCTGCCTTGCACGAACTATCTTCAGTTCATGTATTAGAAATTTTTGCTTAGTTTTCAAGTAATAATAGTGAACAAAAGTGTTTTAATTAATTTATGATAGTAAGAGAAAGATATATAACTAACTTGACGCACCACCTATTTTCATCATAGTGAAAACCAAATCAAAAAATCTATCTGTCAGGCCTGAGTAAAGTATTATAACTAGTTTCAGAAGATTTGGTTATGAAAATTCCTTTTTCAATACATTTATCAAAAAAAGAAGAGATGTTCTTCTTGGTTGAGTCTTCTATCCGAAACATGTGTGTATGAAAGAATTTGACAAAAAATCATTCCGCAAATGAAACAAAAAGATTTTAATTCATTATATCTGGCTAAATATTAGTTGCCATTGCATGTGTATGAACAAAAATAAAATCAACAATACCTTAATGTTACAGCAGTGTCCCATATAAAATACAGCTAACATATCTCGTTATAGTTAAAATAGTCAGTAAAACATATATATTCATTCTATTTTCTGTGTATGATGGATAGGTAGAAACTGATGTAAGTATGACTTAGTGTAAAATATGATTTTTTTACTAGAGATGAATAATTTATATGGTCAAAACCAATTATAATTTCATAACTTATATCTTTTGAAACATATCTTGAGGTTGCCTTTTTTAGTAAGTGTATGATAAATGATTGAAATGTGTCTTTTTTAAAAAATAGAATGTATTTGAAAGTAAAAATTTATTCAATTTTCAAAAAAAATTAAAATGACTGGAAAGTTAAAGTATCATTCTTAATTCCGTAATGGATGTTTTAAAGAACGTGTGCAGAAAAAATCAGATGGCAGCCCACTTCACAAAGTTATAATTATGGTTATTCATATACTTCTTCTGTTGTTTAAATTTTGCAATGTTACTTAGCTGTCTCCTGAAGTGGTGTGATGATACTGGAAGATTCTTTTATGGTTTCTAATCACAACAACGTAAATCACTATAAGAATAGTGATACTCATGTCAGTATTTGATGAAGCCATACATACTTGAAGTTTTTCTCAAAATATTGATATAATTTATCATCTTTTACCCTAGAATC
>LGUB01000049.1:0-14680 GCA_001432165.1 Pseudoloma neurophilia
GAACATATCTATAGAATAATTTAACTGATTTTCTAAATAATAAAATCTTAATCATGTCAAGAATTATATTCAGTCATCATTTTTACCTATTGTCTTTATGAATGGCATGATTTTATTTCAAATAGAAAGCAGAATCTTTTTCTTTTTCAATGAATGAATAGAACTCAAAAATAGTTAAACCAATTATCCGGAGTTGTTGTCATTTATTCTTTTTATAAACGTAAATGCAGGTAATTATGATTTAAAAGTGCTTTTTTATGTATATGTTTTGCTCCTAGTTTACTTTGAAGGAAAACAAGCTTCAGTAATTTAATTCATTGACTAAGATATTAAAAATAAATTTATTTAACTATACAGGATAATTCTAGTCAATAGATTGCATTAATGTAAATGTTTAAAAAAGAATGAATGTATAATGAGAATGACAATATAGGGAGAAATGAAAAAACTGTGAATACTCTATTAAAGAAATCTTTAAGCTTACTGACCATGAACATATTCTAGTAACCATTAGTTTGATTCTGAAACTAGTTATTTTTATTTCTTCAGATTTTAAAGATGATCTGACGCCTAACAATGATAGATTAATTACTAATATTATTGATCATATCCGATAATAAGAACCGCAAGCATATAAATTCAACGAAGAATAGTATGCTTTAGGCTTTTCAATTCACTGATAGATCCTCTTGATGATGAACTCTCATTTCCAAGGAATTCTTTATTTGATTTAGAATATCTATAATATGACCATATGCAAAATGACTCTTACAAAGCGGTTTGAAGTTTTAGAGCTTATAATTTTCAGAAAAACAATAGAATTGAATTACATTGCTTATATGAATACTCTATTTATAAAAAATAAATTTAAATCTTAAAATATAAATTCTATGAAATATTTCAAAATTTATTTTGTTAAAGAAAACATCTTATATTGAAATAAAAGTAATTGGATTTGAAATTGTCTTCGTTGAGTTATATTAACAAAAAATTCATCTTTTTACTTCAGCTTTTGTTTTAATACTACATTATTGGCATTCATAGAAAAATAGTCAACTTACATTTTGAAAAAAAGCTATGAACAAAATTTTTGTTCTTTACCTAAAAAATCCATACAAAGTTTTTTCCAATAGCACTAGGTCATTTTTGTAATACTTAATATTATGAAGGAGTTTGATTTTTAAATTCAAGTGCAAAAAAATCATACAAAACAAATAATTGACTTTCAAGTTCATTAGATTGTCTTCAAAGCTCTGTTAATACATTCAAGTAATTTATTTAAGGTGTTATTTATTATGCGAAATTGAGTTTTGCAAAAATTTGATATGAAAGAAATGTATGAATTCATTTTTTAAGTTAATTTGTTGAGATTGACAAAAAGATAACTCTTCTTAATTTTTGATATGAAAGTCTGTTTTTTACAGAAGTAGAAATTGTAAAAAAAATTCATAATTTTATTAGATTATTGTAGAATTTTATATTTTTCATGAATAAAATTTTAGTCTTTATAGAAAAAACATAAATTTTTGTACGATATATCAACAAATATTGCTAGTTAAATCTAAAAAATATGTTTATGTTCTTGTAATATTTTTGTAGCTTTTACCTTATAAACAGCGCATCACTAATGACGCTTTTCTTGAAACTAAACAAAGCATCTAATGATTTGATCACAAAGTCAGTATTATTTCATGTAGTCCAAAAAACTTTTTTTCTTTTCATCGGTAAGCATAAAATAATGGAGATAATAAAAAGAATAGATTAAAATACATTTTTCTACTTCCTCCTTGATAGAAAGCATACTTATTGAATTCACCCATAATTCAAAACAAGTATTTTTCACATAGATATTTCACTGAAGAAATAGCGGGTAATTTTTTTTAAAACACACATTGAACACTTTTCACTTCTATAATCATGTTCTTCTTCTCAGAGAATATCACAATTATAAAGCACCTGAAGAGAAAATAAGAAAAAATCTTTTTTTTGCTTGCTCATTTTTTCTTTTGTTTTCACTTTATTTTTCGAAGAAATTTTAAGCCTCGTCTTCTGCTCTATTGAGGTATTATGAAAATAATCCAAATTTTTATGCTCAATTTTATTTTCTATAAATAGGAAAAATATAAAATTACAAAATTTTTAAGAAATTAATAAATCAATTAAAAATTGCAATAATATATAAAAAATATCATTATTGAATTGAGAAGAACGTTTTTTAGATATAAGTAGATTTGTTTTTAAGTTTTTAACAATATTTTTTTCTAAACCAGTTCTTTATATTAATTTTATCTTTTTTCATATTATCTATCTCTTCTCATTACCACCATTTGATTAATAAAAATTTTATGCTGAATAACAAATATTGAAAACCTTCTAGACACATTACCAGTAATAAAGTAAATTTTTTATGAATACATGATATATTTTTTGTTGTATTCCTAGGGCTGAATTGTTGGTTTAAATTTCAATATTACTTAAGAAGCAAAAGTATTTATTTTGTATGCAAAAAAACAAGTGTAAATATCGAGAAATAAGAATATAATTTATCAAATAACTAAGCAATAACTTTGTGATGATAAAGTAAAAAACAGTTTATATGTTAGATCTTTAAAGAATAGATTTATTATTATGTTTTTATATTTCAAGAGTGAATTTCTTGAAATGTTTTGAATTGAAAATCTCAAATTTAAACAGTCGTTAATTAACCGATCAGAAAAAATTCATTCAAATATTTTTCAAATGTGACAAAATAACGAAAGATTTATTGAGAAAAACCCATTTCAGCTTTAATTTGAAAAGATTCAAACATTTGTTAGTTTATTAATTCAAAGGTTTTCCACTTTAAATGTCGATTGACAATTAGAATGATCTTTTAACAAATATGTATTTTTTTCAGATCAATACTTAATAAAAATAGATTTTCTCAAACTTAAAAAATTATCTGAAAATTTACCTTTCAAAATTTTATTTTAAGAACAATTATTCTAAAAATTCAGTGATTTAAATATCAAACAAGGTACTAAATCACAATAAATCAATATTTATAGAACAAACAGGTTGCAAAGATTTTAAATGAAAGGAAAGACAAATTAATAATTAAAAAATAATAAAACTGTATAAGAGAAGATTTTTTTTCTCAATTGAGCAATAATCTGTCATTTTTTGTTTTTACCGCCAAAAACATAACTTTTTATTTTTGAAAATTTTGACCCCCTAAAAAATTAATAATTTTTCTTTTTTGGCGCTTGCGAGTAAGTTTAGAAAATTAGTAAACTTACACATATTATTATGTACTACTAATTTCCGTTCTTTCACTAAAAATAGTTTTTCCATCATTTCATTCTAAAAATGAAATATTTGAATTTTTACGGGATTTTATATTTAAGTAATAATTAAGCTATTTATAGCCCATATTTAAATACCTTCGAAGAACAATTAAAATTTGAGTGGTGGTGTAAATATTTTTGAAGAAAGTTAATTTTCACATTAGACAATTTGTTTTTAATGAATTGTTCATTTAAATATCACTTTTATAATTTTATACTGCATATTTTTTTTGTCAGTTCTTTAATTTTTCTTACCCTTAACTTTATGCGTGGTCGTTCCTTCATTAATGAATTTTATTACCTTTTAATCGCTTAACCCTTCTTATTTTTGAAATCGGTCAGAATAAAAAGAAGCTAAAAAAGGAACATTTTTCGGTTAGGGTAAGAAATTTCATTTCCACATATAAACAGGCGAATAAGTGGTCAATTTTGACTTGAGCCAGTAAATTTAACTTTTCACAAATAGTAGTTGTCTCTTAACTTTTCTTTATTCTATTTAATTTATTTTATTTTACTCTTACTTGTATTATTTTATGCTGCCATTACTTTTTTGCCAGCTCTTTAATCCTTCACTTTATGCTTGATTTGCAGTTTATTATGCCTGGTCGTAGTCTTTTTTTAAGAATTTTTTATTAAATAACTCTTCTTATTCATGAAATTTTGACTTCTATAATTTGAAATTTTATAAGAAGTACAAAAATTAAAAAATTACAATGGTATAAAAAAATTTAAAAATAAAGTATAAAATTAATAAATAAAAACATTTTTTCTAAAAGGCATAAAAACAGAATGTCGAATCATTTTTCAGTGAAATTCGGCTGAAACTTCAAAAAATTTGAAATTTTGCACACTAAAATAGTCGTTATTATTCATTTTATTTATTGTTTGATCAATTTTTCTTAAAAGTTACGAAGCCTTTTTTTACTATTCTTTTTTTTTATTTTCGCCAAAAATTAATCAAAATTGCAAGAATTGATGAGAAGTTAAATCGTTAAATTTATAGAAACATGTTAGTATTGTTTACTTTTAGAAGAAAATTCTAATATTTACATATAATGAAGAATTTTTATCACTTTCCCATCATCATTTTTTAAATAGAATGAAAATATTAAGACTTTTCTAATATCACCAGTGTTTATCTCGTATATCGCTACCATATGTTCTTTTATCATTAAAACAATAATAGCCTCTGAATTAGAGAGATAAATAGATAGATAGAAAGTTTATTCTCCTAACTAAAGGGCATAACGGACATAACTTAATATATCTAGGAACGAAAACGATCTGCAATATTGGACCACAATAAAAGATAGTACTGAAAACAAATGAATGTATTATAATGATGACACTGTAAGTAAATACAAAACTGACTAAAGCTGAATCATTCATGTACGTCCTATTGCAGTTTTGATGCCTAATCGGTACGAAAGATTGAGCTGCATCTAACAGGACATTTCTATACTTGAGGAGAGATAGCATGTTCAATGAGTCCTCAGAAATTTCTGAGCACGAGCAAGAAATTTATTCTCCTAAGGGCACATCGGGTATTTGCATAAATACCCGGAAATCGAAAAAAGAAACCATAAAGAGCAAACCGCAATCACCACATTACGGAGAGCTCAAAAATGGTCACACACCCATTACAACAATAAAAAAGAAAGAACTGTTGCTACCGATCAAAATTTGAACATCCAAAAAATACTTTTCTTAAGTTTTCTGATTTTTATCTTGAAAATTTTTTGTTTAAACTTGATAAAGATTGGTTGAAAAGAATTTGATTTGATTAAATTTGATCATCTCTTTTTTTAAAAAAAATTTTCTGATTATTTTTTTTGTTTTTAATGTTATTTTTTATTATATTACTTGAAAAATGAATTAACTTTTTGAATTGTGATACATAAAAATTAACTATAGATTATGAAAAGTTTAAAATTCTCCACAAGAAAATTAATCATGAAAACTACATTTTTTCAAACATTAAATTTTTCTGAGCCATATTGAATCTTCTGTAATTTTTGTAGATAATTCTGTTGAAAAGTTTTTTTTTGAACTAGATTAAGAGATGAAAGAACTGATCTTGATCTATTGGGATTAATAAACATGGATTTATATAATTTTTTAAACTCATTATCTTAACAGGTATTTTTCATCGTAATTAATAATCTATAAGCAATAAAATCAGCTCTGTCGGAAAGGGGCGCAATACCAAGAATAAATGAGACTTGTTTTGAGTTTAAAATATTTTTTTTGTTAAAAATGTTCGATACCACTTTGTTAGAAAGTTGACAGGCTGAATTATGAATTGATGAATCTTTACTGAGTAGGAAGTGGATTTGGTCCATAAGTGGGAGGAGAAACATTTCAATTGCCTTAATTTTTAAATCTATGTTTACACTTTTATTATTATTTTTAATGAACTTTTTAATGATTTTTTCAAACATGAAAAATTTTCCTGTAATGCGTCTGAAATTCTGGTTTTTTAACAATCCGTCGTAGTCGAAATTAAAACCCAGATAACTTAAACGGGTTTCCCTTAAGATTGGGATATTTTTTATTGTTAAAAATACTGGATGTCTTAAAACAAATGTTGTTTTTTGGCAATTGATTATGAGACCATTCTTTTCTGTATAGATTTCAAAGAAGTCAATGAACTCTTGTGACTTTTTCTGATTGTCACAAATAAAGACAAGGTCATCTGCGTATGCAAAGAGAAGTTTATTATTTGACACTTTTGACTCATCAAATAAATCAGATATGTAGAATTTGAAGAGGAGTGGGAAAATAACATTCCCTTGGGGTGGATCGCGTTTAAGTTCAAAATTAATTAGTCTTTCAGGAAACTCAACATTAAGAAAATTATTTTAAATCTACATGGAAATTAACTGAAGCAAATCTGATGGTAGTATTTTTGAAAGCTTTAAAAGAAGACGATCATGTAAGTATTATAAGCCTTCTCTAAATCGAAAATTGTAATTATTGGTGAATTCAGGTCATTCAGAAGGTTTTGTAACTTGACGACGTTGTGTAGGGTTGAAAGCTTCTTTCTGAAGCCTGTCTGATTGTCATGAAGTTTTATAAATGGTTCGATTAAACTATATAAAATCCGGTCAAAAATGAATTTTAAAGGTTCTGTAATCGCTATTGGTCTGAGATTTCTTCCTGACTTGGGTATTAGTGTGAATCTCACTTGTCTCAATGAGAGTGGAGGGATTCTTCGAAGGATGAACTTATTTAATGTGTTAGCAATGATTTTATGTGCCTTATCATTGTCAAATAACGTTCTAAAAATCTCATTTGAAACACTGGAGTAACCTTTTGCTTTTTTGATCTGTAGTTGCTTGATTGCGTCTTTTGCCTGTTCATGAGTAAACCTAATTTCCGGTTTTTTTGACTTCAAAGATAGATTTTTAGAGTCAGAACAGTGAATAGGAATAAAGAAATTACTTTCAACGAAGGAATAGAAGGCATTTATCTCTGGAGGCTCTGATAACCCAGTTTTTTCTCTGATATCAGCAGGATTAAGGAAACGTACTACTTTTTTTGAGGTTTCGTTCTTGAAATTGGTTATAGACGGATTACGTACGGTGTCAAGAAAAATTTTGTTTGTTGTTGAAGGACTTTTCTCAATTTTAACTAAGGCTGTTTATTTATCGTATTGATGATGAGGTGAAATTTTTACTGGTTTCTTCATGAATTTTTTCTCGTAAAGAGTAGATGTAAATTTATTGATGTGTGGTCAAAAGATTCAAGCCAATTGAAGGTTGTTGTACAGTCAAAATCAGTATAGATACGATCTGGATCGGAAACATGATTCGTGGAATTACGAAAAGTAACTGAGAAATTTGACTTCTGAGTGAGACCTAGTTTTTGAATTTTGCCAATGTCTTATCTATTTAGAGCTGTATTCTTGAAAAGGTTTAGATCTTCTATGAGGGCCATTTGTTTGTATTTATCAAGTTTGATGAAAGATAGGTCGAGTTCCTTCTTTGGCGGCTTATAAACATAGATTAGGTTGTAAATTGTTTTTGAGAAATCAACTGTAATATTGAAAGATAGATATGATTTTCCAATCTGATAAGTTGTTATAAGTGAGTTATTCCTTACAAAGAGAACCGAACCTCCGATCGCCCGTTATGAGAATTGTTGATAAAGAGGCGGAATGTTAACATAAATCTTATGATTCTCTATAGGAGGAGTTTCTTGGAACTCACGCCACGTTTCAGAGATGAAAATGTGATCAGGCTTTCTTTCATTACAGTGTTCAAATATTTTTTGCCATTTTTTGTCACTTATCACGCCAATATTAACAGATGTTGAAGTAAAAATGTGCGATACTTTGTTGTTAAAAACTTCCTTAAGTAAATGTTCTTTATTGTTTAAAAATTGAGGTTTGAGTTTTTAGATTCTTTTTGTTCTCTTCTTATCCAAACTGAAGCATTATAACGTTCATTGAACTGATTTGAAACTGGTCTTTCTTCAGATGGTAAGTGTTCACCATAAGTAACAGGAGATGGACGAAATCTGTGATATATCAGAGAATCTTTTTGTTGACTTTTGTCGACTTTACTTCTAACAACCTCCTGTGAAAGAATATTAACGCTTTAAAGGTATTTTCTTCGAGAGTTATTATCTGAAGGACGTTTCTGATTCTTTTGATCAATGGGAATTTTTAAAACAGGAGTAGCATTACTCAGGACAAGACAGTTAGCTGGGAAAGAAACACTATCAGACAGTAAAACAGGATTGATTGATTCTGTTTCTTTGACTGCATCAACAATTTTATCATGCTTACAAACAACGGGTTTTTCTGAACCAAGTGAGAAGAGATTTGAATTTTTCTAAGGGGAACTTGCTGAGCAAGAAATTTCTTCTTCAGATGGTTGAATATGAATATTGTCGAGCAGTGAAGGTGTTTCAACTTGATTCATTGGAATAGCATCAATATTATACTCTATAGATTCTAATCCAAGTGAAAAGGGGATAGTAATCGGTACTTTTCTCGCAATCTCATTGACTGATTGAGAGTTTCCATCATTCTCAATATTAGATTCGCTTACATCTGTTGTATTAGACGTAGTGTATTTAAGTCTTTTGACATTAATAATCTTATTTTCAGTTTAAGACGTCTTCCTAATTTTTTCAAGTGCTATTTTAACAAAAACTGCAAGTAAAGGTGATTTGATAATGGTTGAATTGTCTTTGGAAGAGGATTTGATCATATTTTGTTTGATTTCTTTCGTTTTACCAAGATTTTCACTTCTTTGACACCTTTCGATTTGAGTGGAGAGTATCTTTGTATTATTATTGACTTTTTCATCTTTTAAGAGAATGGTTGTTGTATCACAGTTGACGTTCTGTGTAGAAGATGACATTTACTCATCCATATTATGAACAGAAGTGTTGAAAATCATAAGATCATCTCTGTTTGGACCTAAATTTTGATAATGCAAAGCCAAATTAGAAGGAGTGTCAATATTATTTAAAACAGCTTTGATGGCCAGAATGTCTTTCAGAATTACAAGATAATTTTTGTCCTTTTCATTCAGATCATACGATTTTGTCATTTCATCAGTTGGTTTTATAATTTCTGAAATCGTTTGGACATGATTATGAGAAGAGATTTTGGTCATATTGTTATCGGAAATATCAGTGGTAGAAGTCTGGGAAGAGTTTATCTCATTGGATGTTACAACACTTGACTGGGATTGTTAGTTCTAGATCTGAAAGAGGTAAGTCTTTGTATGTATTAACATATCACAGTCTATGATCAGTATATACTATTTCTATTGCGAGAAAGATTCTTTTAACCGCAGTCGAAAGATTGATGAATCACGCTTAATACGTGTAATAAAATTCTCAAATAATATTTTCTTCATACACGGGTTAAATTTACTTAAAATGTTATAAGGGACTCAGTTTACGAACTAAGATCTGAGCGTTGTGTTCAAGTAAGAGGATCTCAGTGTATCCTAAGAAATTCTGTATATTTAAAACAGATTTCTTAACGCCAATTAATTTCTCAATAAGAAATTTTGATTCTGTCATCTTGGTATTTGATTCTTCTTTTAAGTATATGAAATAAGGCCGTGAGCTTGGGGCCTTGTCTTGTTTTCTACCAAGAATTTGATTGAGTAATTCAAGATTTATATCAGTAGTTATGTTAAAATCAGTAGTGGTAGGGGGTAGCTTTGTTCTTTCTTCAAAGCATTGAAGGCAAACGAGTGTGGTGATATAGCCAATTTTCATGTTTTAATCGTGGTTCGAGGTTGGCCCCCAATTTTTGAAAGTTTAAAAGAAATTTTGTTAGTATATTATGTTTTTTCACATTATTTTGTCGTATTATGTGAAAGAAAAAAAGCTCGCAATCACCATATAAGTATAGATAAGAACAATGATCATGTTACCTGATATCTTAAGTTTATCAAAATTTCACGAGTCAAAAGTCATAAGAGGATAAATGACTTTATTTTTAAGAATCGAGAGATTGAAAAAATTCTTTTTTGTATGTAGCATATATGAATCTGTGCCATATACAGAGAGATATAAATTTAATGCTCGACCCCCGACTTAATGAAACCGCCCGAAAATATTGTCTTTGTGTTTATCACACAAAATTGAGCAAGTTTATGGTGTCAAACATTCAGACATTAAAGGTGTTTTGGTGACACCCGAGATTTTTAAAAATGTCCATTTACGGAAAATCCGATGCAACGATTTTCGATATCTAAAGAGAAAATTGTTCGACATTAAATGTTCATCAATTATTATATTATGATGTCTTATATTTATGGATTTTCAAGTATATAAAAAACATTATATATTAAGAAAAGTGTCTATTTACGAAAAATCCGGTGCAACGATTTTCGATATTAAAAAAAGAATCGAATGACTCAAAATGTTTATATCTTCATTTTATTAAGTTGTCTGATATGTATTTTCTTTGAGTACACAAAAACATTACCAGTCAAACAATTTTTTTTGAAACAAAACATTTCAAATTCCAGAAAATTTTTTATAAAAAACGAGTAAAATCAAAATAAATAAAATGTTAAATATTTTTAAACAAATTACCTCCATGAAAAAAAAGTATCACATGGCGTCAACGGCAATTGAAAGAAATCAAGAGGTTCCTGACGGTCAAGCAACTGTGAAGAAATGTTTGGAAGAAGCGGAGTATCTTTGTTTACAAGCAAAATTATCAGATGGTTGTTGCGATTTGACATTGCAGTAAGGTATTAACATCAATGGATCTGAAAATACAAATAATGAAAACATTAAAGAATCAAAAAAAACAACCCAAATTATTTGAAGAAGTAATTGAGTACATGAAGAATGAATAGGAAAAATTTTCTAATGAGAAGCTTGCACAAGAAAAAACTGAGCTCGAAAAGAAAATCGAAGATTTAGAAAGAGAAGTGAGATTTACAAAGATGAGAATGAGTGGATTCAGTCAAGACAGAAGGAAACCAGAATGTTATAGCTGTAGAGAATTGGGACATATTTCAAGGTTTTGCAATTCAAAAGAAGTAATGGGCAAGTTTTAGTATTCAGGTAATTCATCCTTTGAAAAAAGAGGGAAAAGACAACATTTAGATATTAGAAATGACCTATTGGATCTAGATGATCTCATTGAATCTTTTCCAAATGTATTTTTTAATTTAAATAGTCCGGTTGAATTTTGTCCGATTGAGATGTGTTTAATTAACACAGAGGAAGGAAAAATTGTAGTGAAGAAGGGCGTAACAATCCCACAGGCAAAAGAGAATCAAGCAGAAGAATACCTTTTAAGTTTAATTAAAAAGAAGAAAATTTAATTGAAGAGAAAACCAAAATGTATTAGAGACTTGAAAAGTTTTTTAGGCAGTGTCGGGTGGTTTCGGACATTTATAGAGAATTTTTCTACAAAAACAGAAAATTTAACAGAAGGATTTAAGAAAAAAGAAAATGGAAATAAACTGAAGCAATGGATATAGAATTTGAAAAAGGAGATAGCAGAAATGAAAAACCTTTTCATACCAGATTATGAAAAACCATTTGTACTGAGAACGGATGCAAGTAATACTAGCCTCGGTGCCGTTTTATATCAAATTGGAGAGGATGGAGAGCATCAACCGATTGAATTGGCCTCTAAAAAACTAACACTAACTGAAACAAGATATGGGAAATCTGAAAAAGAAATGTTGCTATCTATTTGGGATTAAAACGTTTTGAATACTAATTGAGAGGTAGAAAATTTAAATTTGAAACTGATCATAAAGCGCTTCTATAAATAAGAAGAATGCCACAATTTAATAACAATAGAATTAATAGATGGATAGAGTTAATACAAAAATTTGATTTACAGTAGTATATGTTTAAGGTAAAAAAATGCGACAAGCAGATCAACTCAGTAGAGCAAACCAAGAAGATAAGGAGAAATAGCAAAAAGGCTTAAGAATGAGGGAAGGAAAAAAAAATAAACATCACAAAGAAGAAAAAGGAAAATTGTTTTGAACATTCGATAGAGGAGAAATAAGAGAAATCCTAAAAGAAGATGAACGAAAAGGAAGAATCAAAGATGTTCATATAGATTTGTTGCATCGTGGTGTCGAGTATGTATATTAGGAAATTAAATGAAAATATTACTGGCCGAATATCAAAAAAACAAATTGAATCAGTCCTAGAGAAATGTGAGGTATACCAAAAATATAATAGAAAAAAAGGTAGTAAAGGTGAATTTGTGACATCTAGTAGGCCCTTTGAAAAAGTTGCTCTTGATTTAATCAATATGAGATAGGAATGAGCCTATATATTAGTGGGTATTGATTACTCAGTAGATTCATTGTAACAAAGACAATAAAAGATAAATCATCAAAGACTGGCAGTGACGTGATCAAAGAATGGATTAGACTTGGGTATATACCTGAAACACTTATATCCGATAATGGCAAAGAATTTATGAATGAGAATTTCAAGAACATGTGCCGATCGATAGGAATACAAGCTCACCGATCAAACGGATGAGTGTGAAGAGTTATCAGAACGATAAGAGATGCTGTTGTAAAATTGGGTGATGATATGTCATTGAATGAAAAAATGGAAATAATTACTGATAAATACAATCGAACATACAACATCGGAATTAAATGCTCAACGCTAAAGGCATTAATAGAAACTAAATGGGAAACAGTGGTGAATAACACAGAAGAAGGTTCATATAGTAAAAGATTTGGGAGCAGGATGAATGAATCAGAATATCAAAAAGGTAATGCTGTGAGATTATGTAAAAGAGATAATATAACTAATAAAGATGAAAGGGGACGATTCTTGGATGAGGGGACTGTGATCATCAAATCTGGAAATGGGGCAGTTTTGATTCAGAAAAGAGATGGAAAGATCGTAAAAAGAGTTTGCGGGATGTTGAGAGGGTAATTTGTGACTATCCGATTTAGCAGGGGATGTTAAATATTTTTAAATAAATTACCCCAATGAAAAAAAGTATCACATTCTAGTCTTTATAGAAAAAACATCAATTTTCACATGCTACCAAAAATAAAATTTATCTTTAAATCATTTAAAGTAGAATATAAAAAATATTATTAAAATAAATTTTTTTTTAGATGGAAGTTGATTGTATATCTTCAAAGGTTTAAAAAGCACTCATTCACATTAGTCTGTTGTTGCTGAAGTAACGCACGTTTCTCACAAGTATTTATGTATTTATTTAAGTTTTTAAATTATTTGAAAAACAAAAAATATAAAAAATTACAAACGATTGAATTTCATTACTCAAAAATCATTTTTATAATTATTATTTAAGAGTTATTGTATGTTTTTCTCTGATCCTATCAGCTATTAGACAATAATATTGCTTAGAAAGATGATTTTAAATAAATCTTCATAATTCAAAAGGATTTGTTTTGAACCATTTCTTAAGAATTTTTTTTCTCAATTAAAATCACACGTAGCGAATGAAATTTCTGTCGAAAATATTTATTTGATTAATAGGTTTAGAAACATTTATGTATTTAGATTTTGTTTCTGAATTTAACTGTTTTTCTATATTTTTGAAACTTTTTTGTGACAAAAAATTATTTATTGCTCTTATTGTATATATCTTTGTTTTGGTTTATTGACTGCGGATTTTTTAACAAAACTATCTGTAATGATTATTAACTCATCTAATTTATATATTGTATCTTTATAAACCATAAAAATCACATTTATTTGTTTAATATATTATTAAATAAAATAAAACAAAAGTATCTTCGAAAGTTTTCTATTTTAGGATTTTTCACTTTAATCATCATTTAACATATTTTTGTTAATCGTTAGGTTAGATTTTTTTTGTCTATTGCCATCACAATAAATCTTTTTATATAATCAATTTTTTTTGTTCGAAATCATAACATTTATATTAAAGTGATATCGCTCGCTCTCCTTTTTGAACATTTATATTCTTAAACTTAGAAACTGAAATTAAATTTAGTGAGTGAGTTTGATTGATCAATTTTTGTATTAGAGGATTAGATTATCTATCAAACTATCAAAAAAGGTCAAGGAAGTCTCTATAAATAATAGATCTAGCATCAAGACTTTTTTTCTAAACATTTAACAAACTTTATCGAGACTTTTACAATCATAGTTCAAAATCTCTTTTATTCTTATAAATAATTTTTTTGAAACAAGAGCTTTTTTGTTTTTATGAAATCAAAATATACGCAGAGAACGTATATCTTATACGAATTAGAGCCCTGAAAAGTCGCAATCGTTCAAACAAATATATTCCACTTAGTGGCATATTTCTTGAGTTATTCTTTATTTAACTTCTTAATGGAGATACTGATTATAATTCAAGATCATTATATTTAGTTCTTTAATTTCTAAAGAATAGGTGATTTTTTTTGTTTTAATTTACATCACATTTCTATGAATGGTTCCTTTGCTTCTTTTGCATGTATTGATTTAGAAGTAACTGTAGTGTGTGATTGAAATAAATTTTTAAAAAATCTACTTTTTCTCTCGATATACGAGCTTATCGCATTTTTTACAATTATTTCAACACATCTTCTTAGTGATTTATTAATGTTGAATTGCATATTTTACCATCTCATGAAAATTGACGTTTATGGTTGTCTAAATAAATATTGTAACTACAAAAGAAATTTCTATCCTTACAGAATAGTTATATATTGTTCTTAATTTTTCAATTGATTTGACTATTTTGAAAAATAGATGTCTGAACAAACTAATCTTTAAAAATGTCGTCATCACATTGATTTCTGCGACACTTTCAGACAAATCCTGTATCAGATCTCATACTGCTTCATATTTGAAACGTCTTTGAAACAATCATTTTCTACAAGTATAAAAGA
>LGUB01000050.1:0-14339 GCA_001432165.1 Pseudoloma neurophilia
CTCTCTTCCTAAATCTTTATATTCCAACAACATAGCATCCGAAAATATCGAAATCTTTTTGAAATAACGTATAAATAGGCATTCTAAGCTTTAATGTAAAAATTATACCCTCTTCACAATTCATAATGAAAACTCAACATTTTCAAATTTTGTAATAGAGGTGTATACGAGATGTAAAAAATCATGTGATTGGAATTTTCTGAAATCCTAGTCCAACGATTGTAATTTTTGATTGGGATCACGGAGATTTCTATAAGTGTAATTCTCGACATTGAATTTTGTTATTTATATTGTAGTATCCGAGAGTTTAGCCACACCTTGGTTATTTTTTTGATCAACACAGAACGTTTTTATCGGATATGTCAGAACGAAGGATTTTGGAAGTTTGAAAGCGGTCTCTAATGTGATCGTTAAAAGTAAAAATTCTCTGATCCCTTAAAATTACAGACCGAAACCAAAAAACAAAAGGATTATTTACAACATGGTCAAAGCTTTTACACTATTCGCTACAAAAAGGAAATAATGGGGGCTCTTTGTGGAAATGATAGGATAATCCTTTGCATTTTCAAAGAAAGTAAAATCCCATAAGTTTTTATACTTGTTGCTGTCGAATATTTCTTTATTTACGTAAACTACCAACTGAGGGGTCACCAATTTCTATAATACTAAACGAAATTTTTAAAATCAATAACACATGACATATGTTATTTTCATTCTGGATTAAAAAATGGAAAGAGTGTCTAAGTCTGTCATTCCCCTTTGACCTAATATTGGGATTGTCAGGCGATTGCGGGAGGGCAGAAGAATGTTGGTCACTGGAAGTCATTTTTTGTAAGCCATCTCTCTCGGCTTTAAAATAAAATAATTGTTTCTAGACACTTTTCATTTTGAACGTGCGCTGTTCCGACAGGGATCATGGGTTTTGAGCCAAATATGCGAGAAGATGAACTAGAATGATAATTTAATGAATAGGAAGTCTTTCATATCTGACTGTCGGACTGCGACCGTAATATAAGAATTGCACTTCACTCATTGCTCCTTTATTCAAAGCTAGGCGTTTACATGGACACAACATTTATCTAAAATGTCAGATTTATAACGGCCCAGTCCCGACATTGACAATTGTAAGTTCGATTGTGGGCCATCCTCTACAAGATGATTAGAAGAGGGGGGGTATTTAAAATAGTACACCGGCCTTCAATCTGTTTCTTTAGATGAGTACGACAATGTGAAAAAACAAGAAGCAACAGTGTCAGTACCTCTACATGACAGTTAATTTTTAGGCACGTCATCATATCAGATCATTTGTCGATATTACGTCATCAATGACATTCCTTTACTCTGAACACCATCCATTCTTGCTTTACACATTGTACAACAAGACAATGAACTCTTATTATTACGAAAAACTGATATAAATACTCAAATATCAAATTTGATAATCTTAAAACTTGAAAAAATGAATTTTACTTTTATTCAGTGTTTTTTTACCATCAGACTGAAGATATTGGGTTCCCGAACCTAAAATGAGAAGTAATTACATTTCATTCCATCCGTAACTTTTTTAGAAAGAATAAAAAAATTTGAAATTTTTTGCAATCAAAATCTATTGAAAACAAACGTGTTTTTTTTTCAACAACATAAATTTATTCTGAAAAACTCACCATACACGCAATCAGAAAAACAGATGAGAAAAGCTTATCGTCTCGAATACTTCGAGATTATGTGAAGACATCGATGGTTACAAAAGTAAATAATATAAAATTTTAAAATAACAACGTGACGTATTCGGTCGGGTTAATTAATAACCCCAATTCCTGTCGTATGTACAGATTTCTCTGTACAAACATTTTCTTATTATGATAATTTCTAGAAGATTTTAAATAAGAAGTGGTTTTCATCAATGGTACTTTATTATTGTATCGCTGCTTATATGGTTTCACAATCAGGAAATTTATCAATTATCTGCTTACTAACAGATATATCAGAGTCATTTATCTGTGAATTGTCTGATGTTGGTCGATACTCAGATACGACAGTCATATATAATGATTTTTGTAACAGAAGGGATATTTACTCTGAAAAAGGCTTTTGAGCCCTTTAGTATTTAGATTAAAATATTTACACTTGATATAGAAACATCTGGGTCTGGTTCCACATTTTCCTCAAAAAATAAAAAACAATTTACTTATTATAAATGTTCAAATGCAGAAAATTTAATGTATTTTTGTAAAATATTATGTTTAAATGTATAATTAAATAAAAATAAACAGTTTAAATATCTCTTTTTGTCATTTTCACATCTATTTTGTTTTAAAGTTTTTTTTTTAAAAAATTTTCATTTTTATTTTCTTAATGGAATTTAAAAATTTTTAAGTTGTCTTTTCTGCCATAAAATTAAGACAAATTTTTTTAATAGCCTTTTGGTTCCATATTTTTCTGTTGGGATAAAAAACTAGGTCAAAATATTCTGGAGTTTAATTATAAAATTTTTGATTCATACTTTTGTGGATGTTTTTTGCTCCTTTTGCCTTAATTTACTTTTTCTGGAACTCAACGGAAAAAAATTTAAACAGGCTCGACCCCTTAACAACAAAATGCTGTTTTATTGTACGTACCTCAATATTTCGATTTTATTCCTGAAGTATTTACACGCTGCTGAGGAGAACGAAGATGATTTTGTTCTTTTATTAAAAACGGCAAAACAAGCAGCAACAAGTCGTATCACTTTACCAGCAATTAATATTGGACAGAGTTTAGAAGGAATGTTCGATGATTTCACTTTTGAAAGTGTACAAGACGAAGAAGATGAAGATGAACTTCAATTTGCTAAAATGGCCGCATCTGCACCTCGATTACAAAAAATTTCAATACCTTCTCTCATATCATCGTATGACTTTGATGATGCCAGTTTCGAACAGCCAACCTTTGACGAAGATGAAGAATTTTTTCTCGCAGTTCAAAAGGATGTTCGTGCATCACAAATTTCGGACAGAAAGTCGGTTCATCAGCTTAAAGATAAAAAATCTCAAAATAAGGGAGTCGTCGGTTTAAGTGCAGCTGCTAATCAACAAGCAAAGTCACAAGTTCTACCATCTGTGTGTTCAGAAGATTCAACAACTCTTGATTGCGTACGTGTGATTCTAGAATGTATGTTTTCGTGCGAATTCATGAGTGAATTTTTAAAAAAAAAGCTTACGAGGGTGAGGGTATCATCATTTGAGAGCGAAATGTTAAAACTTTTTGAAAAAATAAAAATCAATGGTAAACTAAGTAATACTGATATAACAAAAATTAGTGATGAAAATTTACGAAAAAATTTTTTATCCATACCTTCTCCGATTACGCCTAAAAGAACTGATCTTGATCCTGTTGGACACATCCAAGAAATTTTTGAAAAAACATACAAACCAGTGGATAGTTTCAAATTTTCGAATATCATTGTGGCACCTTTTTGTTCATTAACATTTTATTTCCGAATTTATGGGAAACATAGAATGTTTAGTTTAAATAAACTTTACATAAATCTAATGTCTAGGATAAAGAACATTGAGTACAAAGAACCATTCTCAAAAGTTCTTTATACAGAAGATAACATAAGAACCGTGAATGGAAGAGCATGTTTTAATGGTTTTAAATTTTGTCCGAATCCTGAAAACCATGAGAATTCAAAATATTGTGACAATAAAAATCGAAAATCTGGACAAGATAATACATACGATTATTGTTATGGATGTAATTCAACAGGTTTAAACTTGAAAAATGAAAAGTTCTTAGGTGGTGAAGAACGTGAAGCACATTCAAATTGTATCACAATTTTATATGACAGGAATAAAGAAAAAAAAAGCAATTCTTCTCAACTACAAGTGTCAAAGAAAAGATTTTCATTTTTACCACAACTATTAGAGGATTTAGTGAAGAATCGTTTAAAGCACGATGCGCCAATGACATGTAAAGAATTTTTAATACTATTGTTAGAATCTTTTCGGCACGAAGTTAAAAATTCTAAAGATAAAAGTATTCTTATAGAAGAGCGTATCGCAATTGTGATTGAGGGTTTATACTTTAAAAGTAAATACGTTACAATGGCTAAACAAACACCTCATCATCAATCTGCTAATCAGAAATACAAAGATGAACCATTAGAATTGTTATTTCCACAAATTTTAACCACTAAATATGGACAAAGGTATGGAAGAAGAGGCGTAATATTTGAAGATCCAACAGGTAAATCAGGTCTAGAATACTTAGCATTTGTAAAAGATGGAAAAATTTGGAGAGTGGTCGAGCCGATAGTTTATTCATTTGTAAGATTTACAGAGTCCCATTTTCAACAAATGATTATCGAAAATAATCTGGAAATTCTATATACATTTTACAATATTGTTGAAGACTAAGTATAAATTAAAGTGATTGAGTACTATTCTTGTGTTTTTAGTCGATTTTTTGACACTTAAAGACTCTCTTTTTTTAGAAAATTCTTAATTTAACTCAAGTAGCAATTTGGCAAAAAAAAACTTGGACCATGCCTAGTATTCCCCCCGGCAGAGGGAATACTAGGCATGGTCCAAAAACTTCATTTTTTCTTAACAATTACATTTTAATTTTGTCGGAATTTAAATAAAAACAAAATTTTAATCGATTACACACTTTTTATATTTCCTTTTCTGTTACTTGAAAATTAACACTGTAAATGTGGAAATCGAACATGTATTTTACATTTGTGTGCTTAAAAAGTATTTTTCATCAAATTTTTGTGACAAACCCACCCGTTGCGAAGCAGTCCTTTCGTTCTGTAAAATTTT
The DNA here is from genome assembly GCA_001432165.1 of Pseudoloma neurophilia. Classification (NCBI taxonomy): domain Eukaryota; kingdom Fungi; phylum Microsporidia; genus Pseudoloma; species Pseudoloma neurophilia. The sequence goes on from LGUB01000050.1 coordinate 4,806, forward strand.
CTTGTCGTACATTTTTTTGAGATTTTTCAGCCCCTAGAAAAATGAAGCTCAATATTGCATCGCCTCAAACTAATTCTATTATCTGTATTGAAGTGACCGGTAATATTGAAAGATCATTATACGGAAAATCTTTGGGTGATGTGATCGATGCAGGCCTTTTAAAACCTGAATTCGCTGGGTGGCAGGTTCAATTTACAGGTGGTTCAGATAAACAGGGCTTCCCAATGGACAGTGCACGAAAAACTGACAAAAGACAAAGATTGCTTAGAAAAAAAGGCAATATCGGCTATAAACCAAAGAAAAAGGGGGAACGAAAAAGAAAAAGTGTTAGAGGTGCTGTTATTTCAGAAGAAATTGCAGTTCTCTGTATGAAAATAGTGAATGATCCAATTCAGTTACCTGATCCAGAGGCAACCGGTCCTGAAGCTAAACACATTGAAGGATTGACTGATGGTGACAAAATAGGATCACATTTACCTAAAAGATTAACAAAATTACATCGAGAATTATTCTCTCATGTTCCAAATTTCAAAGAGCTTAATGAAAATCAAATAAGAGAACATGTTAAGACTCTTGTTGCACAGAAATCTGATTCAAAAAAGCAAATGCCAAGATTGCGTGTCACAAGAATCAGATCGCCACATTTCCAAGAAAGGCTCCAGAAAAGACTCGATGACAACCAAAAGAGAAAAGAAAAAAGCGAAGCAATTAAGGCTGAATTTCTTCAGAAATACCCAGGTTGGAAAATTGCTGAATAAATAAGGGTTTTAGTTTTCTATTTTTTTGTTGCAGAATTCGATCTTTTTATGACACAAATTTGTTTCTGATCAGCCAATTATTTTAATTTTGTGATCTCAAATCTTTTGATGATTTGCTCTTTAAGAATTTAAAGAGAAAAATTTGAAAATTTTCACAGGAAGAATGAACGAAGATCTGCTTAAAAAATTGTTGAGTGAAAAAATAATAACTTACAATGATTTAAATGATCAAGAATTTAGAATTTTTCAAGAATCACTCATAAGAAGAAAACCTTTTCCAACAGATTCTCGTGACATGTATCTCTTATTCAAACAACTAGAAAAATCATATGAAAGAGACTGGTCCAGAAAAGTGGTTGGTGCTGAATTTGGATTAAAAGAGACAAGATTCAGGTTTTCGAACGAACCACTGTTTATTCCCACATTTTTAAACACAATTATGGAATATCTTGTATCGAGAGACCTCGAAGTTGAAGGAATTTTCAAAAAATCGCCAAACCAAGAGAGAATTATCATGGCGGTGGCAAGATATAGACATTGTTTTGAGAATAACGAAGATATAGATCAGAATATGAAAGAATTTAGTACACTTGAGATTGCATCTGTGTTTAAAGAAGTTCTTGGATGTCTTGGCAATCCGATATTGCCATCGGGTCTCGTACCATACCTTTGTTTAATTCAAAAAGCAGATTTAACTGAATCTGAACGGATTAGGGCCATAAAAGTGCTTATAATGCAAATACCAAAGGATAATTTAGACGTATTCCAATCGACGATAGCTTTCATTAAGATAATACATCATATTGTTTCCCAGTATAAATCGAAGAATATGCAGCAGATCTCTCTTAAAGGATTTGCAGCTGTTATAACACCTCGATTAATACCAACAAATAAAATTAAGGAAATACAAGATTTGGTGTATCTATCAGATATCATGATGTTCATAACGGAAAACATTGAAAAAATAATATCGATCTATGAGATTTACTAAAATTAAATCAAAAATTAATAACAATACTGCTATATTTAACAAATTATCATCAAATGATTTTTTCAAATAGAAAGACAATATTCAAAATTCTAAAAATGATTCCAGATCAAATTCTTTAGCCCAATCTGGTGGGTCTGCTGTATAAATCTTGTTCTCAAATTTATATTGGTAGGCATGTAGGCAAATAAACGCGTTTATGTTTTTGAATGCCCTAGTTTCTGATTGTCGACAATTTCTGAGAATAAAAGCTTCTATTTGATCTTTTTCTTCAATCGGTTGCAAACATGGCCAGGCTTTCTCATCTTTTTGTTCGATTTTATCAGCTTTATAAAAACATTCTGGATTTTCGTTATAAACTGGATCATTTGTGATTGGAAATCCAATAGAAAGCAGATGAACACGTATTTGGTGCGATCTGCCCGTTATTGGCTGACATTCTATCAACGAATAGCCTTTTTGATATTTGAGCAATTTAAAAATTGTTACACATTCTTTGCCATTTTCAGATACAAACGATGTATTGTGCTTATTCTTCTCCAATTTGTGGTTGACAGTTATCTCAGACGGAAAATTACCTTTTACTTTTGCTAAATATTTTTTCACAATTTTTCCTTTTATCATTTGTGAGTGGTATTTTTCAGCATTTTTGAATGCTAAAATGAGAATGCCCGATGTTACTACATCTAATCGGTTTATACATGACAAATTGCCGTGTTTTTCTAATATTCTAGTAACGGAAAACAAGTTATATCCACCTGTAGGATGACAGGCAATCCCAGATGGCTTGTTAACGACTATAAAATCATTTTCTATTGCTAAAATGGGAATTTTAATAGATTCTGGTTCATGATAATGTACGGTGTGCTGAATTGAGTCACCATTTCGTAAAATGTACGTAGGATCGACAATTTTATGATTCACTGTTATCACACCCAAATCGATTGCCTCTTTATAATAAGAAAGCGTTTTCATTACAAAGTTGTTGGACATAACCTCAATAAGTTGTCGATTGAACCATTTGCCTTTGACTTGAACATCAAATTTGTGGAAATAGCATACCATAAGAAGGGAGAAATTTTTTCACCACTGAAAAACTCAAAATGACTTTCTGTTCAGTAAAATTTTTGAACTTTCTGCCTCTTTTCTAGAAATTAGAAAAAATCAGGAAGTAAAAAAAACTAATATTGATAAATTCACAATATTTTTATTTAATCAATGAAATTAGCATCTGTAAGAAAATTAAATTTCTTATTTCTCATAATAATACAGTCAAGCTCTTTAGATCTATAAAGTGCAATATTTTTGGCATATTTCTCAGCGAGCTTATTTTTGAGAACCACTGACAAAGTCCCTGCTGAATCTTTAAAATGCACTTTTATGATTTTTTCATGATACGGATTGCAATCCTCTGTGTTTAAACAATGTTTTGTCTTTCTAAATTTGATTTCAGTCGAATACAGTGATCTGCAATGATCACAAATGATGATATTGGCAGGTTTGAACGGAAAATTTGAAACTGCCAGTGCTCTAATACGGTACGTTCCATTTTTCTTGATTTGATTGGTTTTCACAAGATCAAATTTTTTAAATTCTTCAGGTAAAAAATCATCTGCTGTTTTTGCCGGTTGCGCCTCTCTAAAAAATTGTTTTTGCTTTTCAATGATTTCCTGATGTTCTGGATCTGCCACTTCTATCTTCTGAAATGGTGTGTAGGCAGATTCAGATATTCGTGCTTCTAGAATGTGCTCAATTTTACCAATTTTTAATGTTTGAATTTTATAAATTTGATCAATTTGCAAGTTTTTGACTTCATTAGCTTGTGTTTCTCCCCAAACCTTGATTATAAGTGTCATATTGTTTGTGAAGGCTGCATTCTGAATAATTGGAAAAATCATTTCTGATTTGGTGAAATCTACCATTGTGAGAATTGCTAAATTCGAACATTCTTCCTTAATGTCTAAAAGCAATCCAATAAAAGAGAATGTGGTGTTTGGTGCGATATCACATACTTTCGTAAGTTGATTTTTCTTTATGAAAGCACTGGCTTCTTTTAGACACTTGATCTTTTCCATTTCAGATTCTGTGACAAACACTTTTGAATTTTCTTCATTTAAATTTGCAAGAACCTCAACTTCTGAACCATGTCCAGTGATACCAACGCCTGGCTTAGATAGTTTTACCTTTTGAATTTTTACAATATCATGTTCTTTGAAAAAATTGGCGAATCTAGGTGTTTTAGTGAACATTTTAATTGAAATCTGGTTTTTATCTTCATCTGAAACTTCAAGTGTTGTAACAAAATCTGTGCCTTTTGTTTTGAGTGGTTCGAGTACTGTATGAACAACACAAATCACAGTAGAGTAGTTGTTAGATTCAATTTCTGATATCTTTTTGAAACGCATTCCTGTTTCAGTAGGATTCCCAGTCACATATAACTTTTTTTGATTGTCCATTTCTGTCGATATATTTTCAAAAAGGGTTTTGGGGGTAGAAAAGTGTCTGAAACTTGAATTAAAACGAAGTCATTCCTGACTGTCTGAAAATTCTCAAAACCAGTTGATTGAAATTTGAAACATTTTTGTATCTAAGACTGTTATAAAAAAAACATTGTTTTTTAGGACTATGGAAAAATTCATGGATAAAATTGTGGACAAACACTCTTTCGTTGCACAACCTGGGGATTTATTTGCAATAACTGATTACGGTGGACTTGTTGCTCAATTAAAAGAAGAAACACTCTTAATAATGACTATGAGTGGAAAAGTGATACGATCAGTTCCATTTCAACGTGGTCGAATTCAGAAAATATATTTTCGTGCTTTTGATATCATTTTTATGTCTCAGAAATGGGTCAAAGTATACGATATACGGGAAGATAAATTTGAAACAATATATTTTGGTGAAATATGGGGATGTGCTGAAAGAAATGGTTGTATTTTGCTCATAACACCTTTTGATATCGTCAGATTACATAAAAAAAATTTTAAATACAGAGCATCATCCAAACGATTTACTTTCAGTCAAGCATCGAATTATTTTAGAAACATCGAATCTTTGATAATGAATTATGACGAGAGGGATAAAAATCATCGTGTCAAAGAAATGGACCTGAGAAGTTTTTTAACAGACAACAAAATCAAAAATATATTATGGAATAGTTTAGAAGGTCTGAATTACTCTGCAATAAAACGGAAATTTTTGCTGAATCACGTAAAATTCATGTCAAAAGGCAGATCTTGTACATCAAAATATCTCGATGGCAAATGTTATTACAAATTTAGAAGAAATCAATATGCCCAATATATGGATGTCAAATTTTTGAAGACTAAAGGTCGTCTTCACGTGTTTTCTACAAAAGAATATATTTATATCTCAAAATTACAGGATAAAGAAAAACTTTCACACTGTGCCTGGCATATTGAGGTCAAATCCAATGGAGTGTACATCATCACATCGAAAGATGTGTTTTTTTCACCATCAAAGAGACCAAAAAATACTGCGGTTGTAAATTTTTGCAAAAAAAATGACATTTTATATACCGGAGAAAGTCCTTTTGTTGTTGCGTATGTGTTTAAAATGGCAAACAAGAACGAACATGTTCTAGATCTACTTAAAGTGTTCAAAATGGGAATATATGACCATTTTGAAATTTATTATGAAAATATGCTCAAGAGTGATATGTTGGATCCACAAATTGTTGAGATTCTAGATGTTTTATTTAAAAAGTATAAATTTCATCATTTTTTTGAAATGGCAATCAAGGCACGCAACACCAATCGAACTGAATTAGCAAAATATCTTATAGCAAAAGAAAAGAACAAAAGTAATATCATCAAATATTTATTTAGATATAGAGATCTGGACCTGATTCATAATTTTATTTGTAAAGAAAGTGACCATCTGTTTGTGCATTCATTTTTATTCCAGATGCAATCACAGTTTTCAATTGATGAAATTCGGAAAGTGACACAAAAACCGAAAGCACTTCGTGTATATGAGAATTTCATCAGAAAATTGAGCCACAAGAATGTAAACAATTCAATCAATGCCGCTAAGCCATTCAAAATTAATCAGAGACATGACAGTGCAGATATTGAACGTGGTACTTTCAATGAATTTGATTCTGAAATGGATGAGATGCTCGGCAAATTTCAGAAACTGAGAATTAAAATCTCAGACGATTCAAATCATGAAAGTCTTGCAACGATAGATTCTGCATTCAAACTATTACTTGAAAAGAAGGATAAAAAGAACGCTTTTTATCTGAGATATTCCTCTAAAATGAGCAACGAAAAATATGAACATCTGAAGGATTCTATTTTGAAAGATGAACATTCCGAAGACTAAGTCATATTTGAGATGAATTTTTATAAAACAGAGTCTGGAAACATACTCAAATGAAAAAGAACTCTTCATTATGTGTTTTTAAATCAAATCTTGAAATTTATGAAAATAATAAATTCTTTCGTACTAAAAACTTTAATTTTCTGATCATCATCCTATTCTCTCAAACAATTTTTTTTCCTTCAAGTACTCCATAACCTGTTTACAGGCTTTTGATCGTGGGCTTGTCTGATTTTTTTCATCTATTGTCATTTCAGAAACAAGTTTGCCATCAATATATGTTATATAATCGTAAAATCGCTTATTATTTATTATACTTGGTGGTCCGATTTCTCCATGTGCTGTTCCCTTAAAGATTTTGATTTCATTCTTATAGACAAGACAAAGTCTTGTGCTATAATGGACCTCTTTCCCGATTTTTTGTGCAATTTCAAATATTTTTTTGAAGCCTATTTCTAAGAAATCTCTGGCATATGGTCCTGGGAATCCACCAAGTCCTTCAATGTGATAACACGTGTCATCGATTAGAAGCATAAACTCTCCTTCTTTCTTATCATCAAACAGCTTTTTTGCCTCGCTTATCTTGTGTTTAATGACATCGTCACATTTTCCCTGTATTTCAATCAGATCAACACAAAATTTGTGGACTTTCACACCTAAAAGCTGTTCAATCTCCTCAAATTTTCGTGAATTCGATGTTACGAAATATAATTTGATTGGGGAAGTGGTCATTTGATACTCTCGTTTTTTGGGGCAAATTGGCTGCAGCTTTTAGTATCCAAAAATAAGCCTTTTTGGCTTATTTTTTATTGAGATCGTAAAAATTTTCTGAATTTTCGAAATTGTAATAATTATTCAATTTCTAGAAAACTGTGATTGCTATAATTTTTGACAACTGTGATAATTTTTTTTAATGACCTGTCAAAATGATGAATTTCAACAGGAAAACGAATAATATAATGGGTGATTGAAAATTCACTGGTAAGATTCATTAAATATTCTAAAACAAGAGCGATAATTAGGTGAAATCAGTTGAATAGATATCAAAATTGTAAGTGTTGATGCTCTGATTAACGATTAAAATTCACTGATAAGTTGAATTTTTATCTCATCACATTTCAAATTTATTTAATGACACATCAATTTCGATTGGCAAATCAATTAAGAATTAGAAAAATATTTAAGCAATGAGTGTTTTTTTTACAACACAAATTTATTCTTAAGCAATGAGTGTTTGATCATTGTAGTGTCACAAGTAACCGACTAAAATTATCGATCGTTAGTCTGAATATCTTTTATCTATCATGTTTGATATATTTAGATTTTATAAGCCATTACACCTTTTCAAAAACATTTAAAAGTAAAAAATCTCAATAAAGTAATGTTTTCTTCTACAAAAGTTTTATTCAATTCTTTCAGTGCCTTTAAAGATAATTATGTGCCATGCCTGCATCAGACTGATTGTCTAAGGGATTGGCAAATTGATACTAATATGATAAAAGGCTCTTTATTTCACCGTGATGTTACTTGTACCATATAATTTGTCTTAGTGCTTTGACTGTTAGTTTACCATGGATTCCTAGGATTCAGCTCAGTGCAGCTTCTATAGCAAGCATGAAATCATCCCTAATGGAAATGTGGATCGACAGACATTAACCACTCGGATATCACAATCACCCATCAGGTATTATCTCACTATTTTGAGATCGTAAGAGAAACTCAATCATCATATTGTAATAATTGATGCAATTTTGGCCTACTATTTGAAGAAATGGCTGTATGTATAAGTGTTAAAAGCACTTCAGTTGTTTGAGGACTCCCTTGGCAAATGTTTCCATTCCACTGTGAAAAAAAAGGGACAATTGTCTCTTAAAACGGTCTGTCTGAAGAGAAGCAGCAATCAATAACCTGTGCAACTGATAATTACAGTTAGTTGATGGAAAGAAGATTGTCGTTATTAAAAGAGGCATTTTTATGTTCAAATCATCAAAATTTTTAAAACTTATTAAAATACTCAGCAAATTTAATTGAGTTATAAGCTGGTCATTCAATCTAGAATGAATAAACACCATGTTTCGATATAATAGCATAAGTATTTATATTCGTGCTTCTTAATTGTGGGACGGTCGTTACTGTTCAAGTTCCTCTGAGATATCTTCCGTGTGCGACAAATATTTAATTGAAACTCTACTTTATCAACAAAGAAGCAGTTGTTGCCATCATCTTCGGAAATTAGTCTGAGGATGGCATTTACATATATTTTTATTGATTTTATGTTTTCTGGTGTGTTTCGATGTTCTGGGATCAGATATATGCGTTTTAGAGAAAAATGATAACTTACAATCGAACTTTCTATTGCTTTGAGAGAAGCTATTACTAAAAACCGTTCAAACAAATGGACTTACAAGTAGTGTATGCGTGACATCTTCCCTGTTTTCAGAAATTCATTTTGATACTCATTCATAATTTTATTGAGATTTCCTCAACGTTTCTAATCAGAAAAGGATTAAGTTGCTTTGTACTGTTGAATTATTTCTAATGCAGTAAATAAATTAAGATCAGGAAGTTCTACAATCTAACAGTAGGTAAAATATTATTCATATTTCAGAACTATCAATCTTCAAATGTTTTCAGTGCTGTAATTTTTGAATTTCAAATTGCTGTGTCATCAATAAATTTAAAACGCGATTGTGAAAAATTACAATTAATCAGTGAATATTGATTGACAATCAGTGCTTCAACACAGGCAAATACAGTAAAAATATACAAAAACAAGGGTTGAGTGCCCTGAGGCATGGCAAATGAAATTCAAGCGAAGGTTTGTCTTGTAATAATCGATGGATGGGGGCATACAGATGATTATACAGCTTTTTTAAGAACAAAAATCAAAGCAACAAACAATGACATCGTTCTTGATGCTATCGAACAGGCAAATACCCCTTTTTATGACAAAATATGTCAAGAAAATGGATTTTTGACGCTCTGTGCAAGTGGTCAAGCTGTTGGCCTGCCAGAAAATACAATAGGTAATTCGCAAGTTGGTCACATTACAATTGGAACAGGTCGTTGTGTCAAACAGCCTCTTCTAAAAATTGGTGATTTATTTTCTCAAGGTAAAATGAATGCGATTTTGGAGGAGAACGGACTGCTTAACACAAACAACCATAATAGAAACATTCTACATATGATAGGACTAGCTTCAGATGGCGGTATACACTCACACATGGACCATCTGATCGAAATGATGAAAATTTTTTCTCACAGCCAGGTTTATAAAAAGATTATATTGCATTTGATTACTGATGGTCGAGATACTGCGCCAATGTCATGTTTAAAATATATAAATACCATTTTCAAGAAATCAGAAGAACTGAATCAAAAACATGGCTCAAATTCAGTTCAAATTGGCAGCATCGCTGGGAGATGGTACACAATGGATCG
>LGUB01000051.1:0-14309 GCA_001432165.1 Pseudoloma neurophilia
TCATTGAACTATACTTAAGAGACAAAACTCTCTCTACTGAAACTGACACAAGAAAAAACTGTTGAATTGATAATAATAATTTTGTTATTATCTAGCGATAATTCACTGTATATCAAATCTGAAATACTCGAAAAAATATTTTTAAGATATGAACAAAATCGTCTGAATCTGCCATGTTAATAGTAAAAATCTATCATAGTTAATAGAAATAAATCCATTCTACAATTTAGATATTTATTTAATATTTTTATCATACTTATGCTTCTACAGTTGTTAAATTACTATAAAATGATAAAAAAAATGTCCAAAAATTTAAATTTATCATTTATAAAAATAGATACAAAAATTTTCTAATTGGTTTAAAATTTCTAGAATCCGAAAAGTTAAATATCATTATTGAAAAAATCGATGATAAATCAATCTTAGATGAGCTCAAAAACAAAAATTAAAAACAGCATCGTGAATGACCAGGATCTCTTAATTTGAAAAAAATAATCTTGTATCCTGTGTAACCAGGTGGGTTACGAATACCTTTGAGGAAATTTACAAAAAAGGACTTATTACGAGGAGGAAAAGAAGAAGGTGGAAATGAACGCATATTTAATGAATTCTGGTTCTTTAAATACTTTTAAGAAAAAGGAGAAAGATAAGATTATTTTTAAAAGGGAATCAATCAAAAGATATCAATGAGTTTCAAAAGATATGATTTGTCAGCGATAAATTCTAATCTATTTTGATTTCTGAAATTATCGTACTGATATATTTTATCGTAGATGACGTAATCTATCTGATTGATAAATCTACGATATATCCCATAAAATAATACAGCAATTAATAAGATAAACTTTCACTATTTTTTGATAATTTCTCACTCAATATGTTCAATAGAGACCTACGAGTGAAAAAAATCAATAATTCATACTCAATTCATTGTTTGTTCTTTTATAGTGTCTAAAATATTTTTATAAGTTATGATTACTATTGGATCGACAAATAATGATTTATCCTAAAATAATTTGTGTATGTGATTGGCCTCTCTTCATTTGTTAAATAAACAACTTACTGATTTTAGTTAGTGATACATATTAGGTATAATCAAAATCAGATCTGGAAATCATTTATGAGATTTTTAGAACACACAATGATGAATGGTAGATCCCTACTAGGAATATTATCACGTCTTGCGTAGCACTGTGATCCAGCAAGTTTTTAAATTTTTTCTTGTACGACACCCTTAACAAATGAAACGGAACTTTTACAGTACCTGGTCTTTCTTTAAAAACCCATGCGATGTTGGCTTGGGCACTGCTTCGTATCTTGATAGATACTTACAAAGCAACCTCCTTCCAACACGTAGTGGCAATATAGGTCAAAAAATTATCGTGTAGGTCTTGTAATAGATTCAGAGGTTCATCGCTGATTACAAGTGTTATTTGTGCTTTGTCTTCTCTTTTTAAGTATTAAAGACGTGCACTTCATAATGAAACAACTATTTATTTCTTGAATCTGCCTTTTTTAATGCATATTAAGATTATTAAACTCAAAATTTTACAAAAAAACGGTCTGAGCTGTCTTAGACGACAACAAATTACAACAGGCTTAACTTTTTAGTTGCAAAATTTGTCAAAGATCTTTCACTTTGGACAATCATACTTGAAAACTAAGATTAACCAACTCTATTTGTTTTTAGTTTTGTATTAATTTTATAAATCATATTTTTATTACACTTTTTAGCGTAAACATAAATGAAAGAATATTGGATTAATGAACTTATTTCGTCAAACGAAATTAATATTTGACAAATATATTGTTTAATAAGACAAATTTGCTCGTTTCGATCAATATGACAATTTTCTTATACAGAAACAAAACGACCATCGGTTAATATATACTAAGACTCTGAAGAATAGTGAATGAAAATTCAAAATAAGTAAAAATTTAGTTGACATATTAATTGATAACTGTTTCAATTGAAATCATCTCAATGAAAACGTATCTGACCAGTTCCATTGTTTAGCTGCCAGTCGAAAATATTGATGTGTCAATTAGATCTTAGATATATTAAAATTGAAATTTACATTTTATAATCAGCATTATAAAAATTAATAATTTCACATATTTTTAATGAATTAAATTATCTACTGCAAATAGAAGGTTTCCATTTTTATCAAGGTGTCATATTAAGTAAATTGTCTTATAATAAAAGACACATTCAGTTACCCCAAATATGAATGATATTAATAAGAAAAAAACTTATTTAAAGACAATCACAATGGATGATAGTTGTGCTTGCAAACCGTGTAATGTAATTGACTCTAAATTATCTCAAGAACAATATCCGTTATTGTCTTGTAATATAATTTGTAAAAAAAATGGACCAGCCATTCAAAAATGTTCTTGTTTTGAAACTCAATCGTGTCAAAATGGCGAGAAAATTTGTAATAGTGATCATTTACTCTCATTAGAAAATTTTAAAACACTTCCAACAGGTGATATGGAAATTGAAAACGGAATTAATAATTGCATTGAAGGAAAAGATGATCTTAAACAAATAATCTTTTATTTTGGTCACATACTCAATAATGATACTTTTACTTTCGATTTAACTTTTATCAAGAAGCGTAAAGGAAAAGAAAATCAAAACAAAATATTTCATAAAGAGGAAATTCATTTTCCAATGGATGTTTTTGAAAATCCAGATGTTATTCAAATTGGCACTGAAGAAATTAATGAAAAAACATCTGATATGCTAAATAATGATTTAGAACCTATACTACATCGTTCAAAAATAAATATAAGTCCGAATTTTGATTATATAATCAAAAATCAAAATAATGAAATTGAGGCAGATTTATTGGAAAAAGGTATATTTGCTCTAGCATTTGGATCATTAGGTTTTTTTTTAATATTATTTATTGGTTTAAGATTTTTATATATGAAATATCGTAATAAAACAAGCAAATTCAAAAAAAGATATGTGGATAATGGAATCTTGTAATCAATAAAGTAAAATAAAATAAAAATGAAATTTTTTATTGTACAAATAACTTTCATATTAAATAAATATATGATTTCAAAAAAACTAGTTTCAATAGATATTACAATCTTGTTATACAGAAGCAAAATAACAAAAAATAAAAACACATTATTTATGACTAGGTATTTTTGCGTCACGTGTTTCGTTGAAATTTCATTTTTCGTTTTTTTCTAACCTTTTTTTTGTGAGCACTCCTAAGAGATGAGATATAATTTTACCGCAAGGGATCTTTTGTACGCTGTCACACTTTGTATGATTTAAACATTGCATCGTATATAGGATGGTATCTGCAAAGTAACGCTCTTTTGGTTAAGTGACATAATGATATCATTGTCAAAGTGGCAAAAAAAGAACAACAAAAAGACGCGTATCAGGCGAGAATCACTAAAACAAAATATAAATTTAAAATGTCGTAATTACATTGAAAATTAATTTTGAGCACTTGATAGACATCAGACAACAAAAAAATTAATAATGGGTCAAGATTTTGAGAAAAATTCCGTTGCCGACAATTGAAACGAATCACGAAAAATCATCACTCTAAAAAATATTATTTTTATGAAATCCTATCAAATTGTAAAAATAAGCCACGAGCCTGATTATTTTCTTGAGCTTAAAAAACTTACCATCAACATAATTCAAGGAATGTACAGAAATAATTGAGTTTCATCAAAGAATATTTTTAAAATTAAAGTTTCACAGTATTAATGTTGCTTTTTTTATATACAAAAAAGTAGTTACAGATTCTTCTTTCTTCTGCATTTTTGCAAATTTTGGGGCGTCACACATTACATCTTAAATCATAGCGAGTTTGCGCATATGATACAGCTAAACTTGAACTTCTGGGCCTCAAAGAGATACTGACTAATGAAGCAAAAAAAGGTTATTTATCACTCCTGCTCACTGTTTCACAACCCAACAATGTAAATGCTCTTCATCAAGCTCAACATGACGAGCAACTCAAAAATTAAGAACCAGTTTACAGATTCTTGTATTCTACACCCCTTTGGTATACAGATTGTTTTTGTTGAAAAATCAAGCTACTGGAAAGAATAATATATAAACAAGCAAACATAGATCAGACTCAACAGCAGTACGCCCTTGCGCGATTTCATTACTCTGGTAAATAAAAAAATGACAGATACAATCCAAATAGCCTTATGTGATTAAGCAAGTAATTTAACCTAAATAATATGAATTTGGAAGAATAATTTAAATGAAAAAGAGTAATGAACAGAGGAGTTTGCGAACAATACTCACTTCAATAAAAGTGAATTTCATATCACCGATCATACTGAATGTAGCATACAACTGACAAACGAAAAACCCCCTTACAATCATTCTTGAAGCGTTAATGATAAGAAACTTTGAATACAAACTAATATTTTGACGTTACTTTTTTTAGGAAAACGGCACCGTTCTTAATTCTCGTCTAGTGTCATACATACTGACTGTGGTCCCATCGAGATGAATGCAACAGTTGAATTGGTCAGCCCATTGATATTAAACTGTTACATAATATTTAGTGTAGTTTGACATCCGATCAGCACATAGCTCATGAAATTTCCAAATAACTTTTTCTTTCAAACACAATCAGATTAATTCAAATTATCGAGCATATCATTCAAACATAATACGATGGTTCAGTTGTATGCAAACCTTGCCCCGTGAAATATGCCCAGTACAAGACAACGAGAGAAGAATTACTATAATTGGAGCAGAATTATATAATTTGCAAAAGTACCGATGGTTGTGTCAGCCCTACCATTCAAAAAAAAAAGATAAATAGTGAAATACTTTCTAAAATGATTTCTGAATTTTCAACTAGCTGACAGCGCTTATGGCTTTTAAAAATCCTCAATTGACGATGTGTTAGCAGAAAAAAATGGGTCTATTTTTCCCTTATATTGAATCTACGTCGAAGCAATTATCAAATAGAAATGTTATCTGCAGACATTAGGATAACTGTTTTTTTGTTATGAATAATCACAACAGATACCTCAGACTGCTTTTTGGGCTCATGATCACTTTCAAACCTTCTTAAAAAACGATAATGCGTATCTTCTGTTATCTATAATATTTCATAATTTATTTGATGATTTACTCATTCATGGTCGCACAGTGGCAGACCACTACCTGCTTTTAAAAAGTCAAACAGCGCATTGCCAGTATATCATTGTCATTAATAATGAAAAAATTTTGTTAAGAGATAAAAAATTGAATTTATAGGTAAAATGATCGATAAGTATAGTGTATCTGCACATAATAATCATTAAAGTTCGAAAAATTCTAAAAATCAAACGTCAATTACAATCACTCATTTACCCTATAAATTGTTTCAGGCAGCACATACGTGTTCTAAATGTTAAAAAAGCTGTTTGCTTACAGACAAGCTAAGACAAAATTTTTTTTTGGTCATCAGATGATAAACACTAAATGAGTAAAAAAGAAAAAAATCATAGACAGTATTTAATTAGCTCACTAAAACCCAGATTTACAAATTGAATTTTAAGGTGATGCATCCGATGTAGGAATTAGAGCGTTGGTTAAATAAACTGACAGAATAATTGGTTTTTATCTCAAAAAACTATAAATGAGAAAAATATCTTATTATATAGTAGAAAAGATGACTTTTGGATATTAAAAAGTATATTACATTTTCATATTTATGCATTGTCAACATATTGATGTTTTAACAGATTCACAAAACTGTACTTTTTATAGAAAAATAACTACTATCCGAATCACAAGATGAAAACTAGCACTGAAAGAGTATGATTATATATTAAATCACATTACAAGCTCAGAAAACACCGATACCAATTTTCAATGACGTAAAGAAGCACTTGTTGAAGATCATTCATCATTTTCTTTGTAAGTACTCATTAGTAAATATCATCATATCATACTACTGAATTCCAATGAATAAATGAAAAAATTGACCATAAAACTTAGAAATTTGGTTGATGTGTTCATATATACTTGAGGACGTGTTGGTGTTCGTAAGTTAGAGAATACATTAAAATCATAAAAAGATTAACATAAACTCACTTATGGAAAATGTATTAACTTTATTAAATGCATAATAATACATCAGGGTTAACATATTATCTTCATACCACGGATAGCTTGTCAGGTTCATTGTGTAATGAGAAAATTTCTATGGATTATGTTGGACCATATGATTTGCAAAATCCTCTTGCACCAAAGGACGCAATTTTTACATATTAACGATGACTGGTTTATTTTCCAGATATACAATATGTATATATTATGAGCAGCATGAAGTCAAAAAAACTTTTTACACACTCAAACATCATTGTTTGCAAAATTTTGAAAACTAACGGTAAGAATTCAACTATAATCCTGTTGATGAAGAATTTTTTTCATAGAAATAACTATTTATTTTACTTCCCCTCGCTTATATATTGTTGTACAATCAAAATCAGTTCTGAAACCAAACATAAATATCAGAAATACGGTTGGTCTTTATAAAAAAACAACTTCAACGTATCAGATGAATTCACAATCTCAGTGACAGAGATCCTCGAAAAGATCAGTATGAATCTTATTAATAACAGTTTATAAAACCAACCTCCATAAAAAGAGATCTCTTCTTTTGCCCACTAAAATATAAAAATCAATTATACATTGTTAAAAACAGATAATCAAATAAATAAATGTAACAGAAGGTCACATCAATTTATTTATAGCAAACCAACATGAATTAAAAAAATGAGTGAAAAATTGAAAAAATAAGTGCTGTATGTTATCTAATATATCAGTATAGAACTATAAAGATCAAAAACTTTTCAATAAACAGTCTTACAATAAAAGACTTGTAATTTTTTCATGTCAAATATCAACTTAATATTTACCAAAGTTAGTTACCGACAAAGTACTTTCAGACGTTGTGTGTGTGTTAAATGCAATTTATTCTAGAAACTCCCCACATACAATACATCCATATCAAGGAAGAGAAAACTCGTAAATCACATATGATGTAAGCCAGACCTTAGCCTTGTCGACTTTTGGTTCATTCGAAAAGATCATTACAGTACTTTGTCCAATGTGATGCTTTGTTAACATTTCCAGAGCCAACCTTCTTCGATTGATGATATACAGGGTAAGTCAGAGCTCCCTGCTAGCGTTACCACCCACCGACACCGGATAGCCGACCATCAATCGTTATCGTAAGCCTGACGCTCGTTTCAACGTAAACCAGCCTTTTCACAAAGCTAGTTACCGCCTCATAGGTTTTTATAAAATCCATCCCTACAAGGATTCGAACCCTCTAAATCCAAAGTGAATTGTGATGGGCCAACCACTCACTTTCAGACGTTTGAAGCGATTAAAATCGAAGCAGGTCAAGAACTTTTTTAGAAATTTAATAGGGGGAAAGTTATCCCATTTTTTATTCTATTTATTAAAAGTTTTTTAAAAATTCAATTTTTTGAAATAGAATGTTAAGCGTAACTTCAATGAAATGCTTTGGAACAAATGTCGCTATTGTGTTTTAAACAGATGAGGTTATGTGAAGAGCATTGAAAAAAGAATGAGTATACAAATAAGCCTCTTATTTGACTAGACTGTATTGAATTTATAAAATTATAAGAACCAATAGAATTTTTTGTGTCATATCTACTACCTCATCGCCAGCTCTGACAATTTAATCAAAGAATTTTTTTGGAGGAATAAAGTACCCTTTAATAAATGAAAATTTCCAAATAGAATCTCAGATTGTAGAAATGTTTTTGAAAAATGGCAAACTTCCCGATTAAGGGATGCTAACTCTTGTCTTTCAAGAGGTATTATTTTGTAATAAAGAGTTACATTTCATATTGAAAGGTACTTATTCCTAGATTTTGTTTTTATAATGCTAAAGGGTAGTGGCCTCTATTCTCATAGGTCACGTGTCATATTTGTCAGGCCAATGACAAATTGAAAACACAATCTTCATCTGACTACACAGGACAATCCAATCTAAATTCATACACGGAACAATAATAAATAACCGCAAATGTAGGATTGATTCAAAATGATTGAAATTAAAGAAAAAGATTTCGGATATATTGAAGATATTTTTATGAAAAGAGTGGTTTATTTTTTGTGCTGCCTTTAATTGCTGATTTCCTTTAAATAATACAGGTTTTGTCGATGCATTTGTCCATCAAAATTCAATAAGTTTGATTGATTAAAAAATTTATTTGATACGTCATTTTTTTTAATTTTCATTTTGATTTGTCAATCAAAATGTAATATTTCACAAAAATTGTTAAAAAATAGTATTTTTAACGGATTAACATTGATTAAGGATTTTTCCGCGATTGTTGACCTTAAAATATTATTATAAAAACAACAACAATTTTGATGAGTTATTTCAGATGATGTGGTGTTAATCACAATATAGAGATATTATTCATTATTCAGTACCATTTGTCGTATGATTTCCCTCCCTTTTAAATTAATTCTCAATAGGTTTGAGAAAAGGAAAATGTGTGGAATGTATATGAAATGATGGCTTACTCTAAAATTAACTCTTGATTTCGTTCGAATGGTCAAACCGGACATTGTCCATAAAAATTGGTTGATTCTGAAAGCCATCTTGTTCAAATTGCATGAATAATTCTTGTATAAATGAAAAAAAAGTTTTGCCATTATATGCTCTTTCTTTGACCCTATAACCATAAAGACCATTTTTTTGTGCTTTAAATAATTTTGCGACTTCTTTTCTGAGAAATAATGGTGTTTTCTGACGACTCTGGTTCTGATCCTCCTTTGCTTCGTCGCATTGTTACTCAAAACCAACTTCATCTGAAAATGAAGTTCTCTCCATATCATTCTGACAACATGCGATAGACAATCTTGAAATATTTATACCTCAGATTAATATTTTCTACTGTATTTTGTCGCACGGGTATTAGAAACCCCCTTTTTGAGCAAAAAATTAGAGGAAACAATGGCTCGATCAATCGTTTTTATCGAGACAGTTGAATCAAACTCTCAATTTATGTTTCTTGTGAAAATTTAAGAGTTTTTTGACAACCTTCTTCAAAAATTCTTGATGTTTTATTGTTAAAACTGTTATTCTATCTCCGTCTCTTGTTCGCGTAGAGAAATCTAATGTTTTGATATACTTTTTTATAATGTGACATAGAGTGCTTGGATGTATTTCCAGGTCGCGTAAAATTTTAGCATTAGAAATTCCATTTAAATGTCTTTTAATTATCAATCTGCACAGTATATCATGTATTTCAGCTGCCATTGAAGAGTTGATTTTGATTGACAAATCAAAATGATAAATTAAAAAAATGACTTATCTAATTTTTTTTAATTTATCAAACTTTTTGCATTTTGATGGAAAAATGTACCATCATGATCGACAAGACCTGTAAATTCTCGCAAAAGGGAAATATCTAAGATGATTTTTAATTGTCAGGTTTAGATCACAACACTAAGATAAAAACACCATTAAAATTTGAATATTAGTACGAGAAGGTTAAACCATTGAATTTCTCTTTATATCAACACCGACAAAAATTAAATACTCCACTGTGATTGACGGTTAACTTATCACTGATTGATTAGGGGTCTGTGGGGCATAAATATCACAAATATTTTATCCCCTAATCAATCATAAAGAAACCCACGGCAAGAAAATTGCTTAGTGCCACAAATCTTTCTAATCAGGCAGTAGAAGCCGACCACATTGGTGTCAACGCGGAGTATAAAAGTAAGAAGAAAGAAAAAGTGGAAGAAGGACTAGAAAAGCAATTCAATCGACTTGAGGTTAGAGAAACGATTCTGAGTTTTTAGGAACAGAAATTTGTTCCAAATTTGACTGTAAGAATGACAACTGTAAATTTTTCTTGAACAAAGCGAAGAACTGGTCCATATAGTTGGATTCAAAACAATACTTTACACAATACGCTCATGTTTACAGAACAATGCTCTTAAATGAGCCAATGGACTGGGGTTTGGTCATTTCAAAGGTTGGCAAGACTTCAAACTAGAATTCACCGTAATGTTTGGGAAAAGTTAAAATACTGGAGGATTGAACGTGGTAAAAATAGTCAGTCGTGGCTTTATATTAGGGTCATTGGAAAACGACTAATTTGTCCTTTTTGAAAACCAAAGAAATACGAATATAACGCTACAGGAATTGATCGAATTCGGGACAAGAAATATGGAAAGTAAATACAAACGCTTATTCACAGGTGACGGAGTATAGGCAACGGTTATAAGAAAAACACGGGAAGCTGATGAAGATTGGAAACATGACATGTACATCATTAAAAACCGATAGAAGAATGGTTATAGAGCCGGATCAAATGCCAGACAGCAACCAAAAAGGGATCCGTTAGAATCAACTGAGCAGATTTAAGAAATAGACAGAAAAAGACCAGTTGCTTCAAATGTGGAGGTCCGCATTACAAGAACAAATGTTCTGAGGGAAAACTCACAAATAAATAAGGAAAAGGAAAAAGTATCGAAGGATCAACACCTGTTAAGAATCTTTTCATCACACAAAAAGAAGACGAAAGACCATATATTGAGTTAAAAATAGGAGATAAAAATGTCTTTGCACTTGTTGACCAGGAGTGTCTCACAAATTCATTTCAGAGAATGCAGCGAACACTTTTAACTTAACACAAGACAAGTGTAACATACAAGTTAGATGAACATTTGAAATGAAAGAAATATAAGAAAAACAATGATTGAAGTTAATTTAAATCAAACAAAAAACTCATCGAAGCATATATTGCACCAGGATTGACGGAAGAACTTATCCTTGGTGCAGAAACTTTGAAATATGGAACATGAACTAGATAATAGTCAGTTTATTTATAAACAGAGTGCTATTTTTGATGAAATAGTCAAAGACACAAATAACCATGCGAAAGAAAAGAGCCACAAGATAAAAGACAACTGGAAATCCTAGAGGAAAATGACATGCTAAAAAAGAAAAAAAGACGACTCACAATCGGAATTAAATCTGAAATTCAATCAATTGATCCAAAGAAATCAAATATTTGTAAACCATGCTGTTGGAATAAGGCTGAAAGAGAAATGATTGACCAAGAAGTTGAAAAACTCTTAGTTGAAGGAAAGATTGTGGAAAGCAATAGTAAATTTCTCAGCCCAGTAGTCATTGTTGGTAAATCAGACAGCTCGAAAAGATTTTCTATCGATTATCGTAAGTTGAATATGAACACTGTAAGAAAACAATTTCCAATCCCAGATACGGATGATCTATTATCGGAAATTGGCGACAGCCCGATTCTAAGTAAAATTGACCTAGAAAGTGCATATCACCAAATAAAAATGAGTAAAAATGATCAGGAAAAACCGGGCTTTATTACCCATGGTGGATGCTATGAATGGACAGTAATGCCTTTTGGCTTGGTACCAGCAGATAAAATATCAAAATGGGATTCAATTTGGTCACAAGAGCCATATTTGATTGTGGAAGTTAAAAGAAAAAGATGTTATATTATTCGGAATCTGCCAGGTAGCACCTATAAGGTAAATAGGAAAGGCCTACAACCAATTTCAACGGATGAGAACTCCGAATTGGTGGGGGAGGTGAATGTGATAGGCGGTTAACCTATCTCTGATTGATTATGGGTCTGTGGGTCATAAATATCGCAAATATTTTACCCCCTAATCAATTATGAAGAACCCCACAGCAAGTAAATTGCTTAGTGCCACAGATCTTTCTGGTCAGGCAATAGAAGCGACCTCAGAAATGTATAAAAACATTTAAGGTTTACAATATTTGAATAATTAACAACCACGAAAAGTATTGCAAAATAGATAAAGAAGATATTGAGAAAAATATGTTCATTATCATTGTAAGGCACCATGTGTTCATACTGTTACCAATGGGGCTTGGCACACCATCCAACACAACCAAAAAGCAATAACAGATATTTTTGACTGTCTTTGTCGATAAATCAGTGAGTTTCTTTAATTCTGCATTGACATCTCTGTCCTCTTGTTTCTTCTCCATTTTTCTGAGGGGGCAAAAGATTTTTTCTTTTATCGACAAATTGATCACCTGTTATCTCTCACAGTCTTCTTTCAAAAAAGTATTTTTCGATGATAGTCATGCCACGATTGGAATAACTTCAAATAATTTCATTGTTCCACTTGTACCAATCAAGATGTCTCCTTTTAAAATCATCCGAAAAAACAAGATAAATAAAGTACCTTAAGTATGGTTAAAATCTCTTCTTCCTAATTCAACCGTGAAACACGACAATGATATTTTGATTTATTCCAAAAAGGATGATAATCACAGAAAATAAGTTATACAAGTGATTACTTGAGTTAAATAACTCTTGAACTTCTTACATCCTGCATGTTAACATTTCTCTATAGACTAAATCTCATATATTTGTTAAAAAAAGGGAAAATTAAACCTGACACTCTTATGAAGCTTATTTCATTCAAAAGAACTTAATTGCATAATAATGAAGATCATTGAAATGATTGCAACCAATCATCAAAAACCTATCAACAAAGGTCGAAAAAATTACTAAAAAAAAAGAGATTTTTGAATAATATGAGGAAGATATCATAAACTTTGCAGATATTGTTGAAAAAATTAAAAAAAAACATCAAATCCATAAATATTCTAAAAACCGACATACTTTCACATTTGAAACCGATGGTAGCAAAGTCGAAATGTGAGCTCGTTTCAATCAAAACACGACATCTGGTACTCTCTATAATCATATGTTAAATGATACACAGAAAAGATACTCAATAATAGAAAAATAATATTTATGATATTCTTAATAATAAGATATTTCATCTATTGAATTTGTGTTAAAAGAGTTTATATTTTTGGACTATCTAAACATTTTTAGGAAGGAGAACTCAAATCAGATAGGTCTTTTATTTTGATATTTTTAATGTTAGAATATAATTCCACATTATAAAACATTAAAAGCACAAATAACGTCATTTCAGATATTCTGTCACAAAATTGAAATAAAATAAACCAAAAAACAAAGTATCTTCACAATTGAATTTTTACAGAATTAAAAGAATGTAATCATTACAAAAAAATAAGCAATTATAGATACAAAAATAAATTGTGAAAATTTCAGCAAAACAGCAGATATTATTTTAGTACATCCATGAATCATTAATTCCACAAATATTCAAATATAATACAAAAAAATCAAAAACAACAAAGCATTTAAAGAAGGTCAAAGACATAAACATTTCAGTATTGTAAACAAGGCGAAACAATTACATCACAATATTCCATGGGAAAGTTGACATCATAAGATGTCAAATGCTCTAAAACCTCCTGAAACAAGGAAAGAGCTAGTTTACTTCTAATAATTGATCACTGCACATGTCTGCTGGAACTACACCTATTAGGATGATCATTTCCATGAAGATCATTACTGCAATTTAAATTTTTGATTCAAAAATATCAACGTCAAAAAAAATAAGCAACAGTGACACAAAATTCACAAATTATGAATTAAACACCTTCACAAGAAATTATGAAATAAAGCACAGCCGTTTTTCTGCCTAGAATCCAACAGATGATGGAATCTATGAACGTGTAAATGCAACAATTGCACAAACATTCAGAATGCACCAAGAATTCACTATATAGGAAATCCTAAGACTAGCCGAACACGATCTAAACAATTGTTTTCAATTAAATCATTAACATAATACCATAATAGTCACATTAAGGATGTCAACATCGACCAAAGAACACCAAGTCAAAATCACCTTGATCAAGGACTTCAAAACCAAAGATAAAAAACACAAAAAAATTAAAAAATAAAAAGAGCATACACATAAAAACAAGAAAAACAAGTTTACCCTATCGATAAATCAAATTTTAATACAGAATTTTAGGTCACTAAACATATAAAACACTGTAAACCAACCAATCGTGTAAAAATCAAGAATTTATTAACATCAAAAACATCTGTCGGGTGGAGAGGTTTAGTGTCTTAGCTATAAACACATCGCCTGCTCTGATCATTGAATCAAAGATTTTTTCTACGAATAATGTACAACTTATCAAATGCAAAATTTTTCTTCAAAAACTTCGAACTATAGAAATGTTCCTCAAACCGGTAAAATTTCTTGGTTAAATGACAATCAAGTGATAATAACTGGTTTGATTGGTTCCTTAAAGGAAGCACTGATTCTTAAATCAGATAATAACAATTGTTATAATAAAATATTTCATAAATAAACTTATTACAGATAAAAGAAAAATCAATCAAAC
>LGUB01000052.1:0-14221 GCA_001432165.1 Pseudoloma neurophilia
GTTTCTAGAACAAATTACTTTTACATACACTTTAAAATGATCTAGAATTTCATCTTCGATATTAATGTATGTGGGAGTTTCTAGAATAAATTACTTTTACAGACACTTTAAAATGATCTAGAATTTCATCCTGATAATTTTGACTTCTATATCAATGGTGCATCAGATAGTCTCAGAAAATGCGTCAAAAAGCGACATGTATTCCAGAATATGTTCTGGATGTTCGAAATTATAAAATGTTCGATGAAACCTCTTGACTACGTTCGTGAGGCTGCGCATCCAAATATTTCACCACGTCCAACTAAATTGAATGACAATCGCCATCCTGAGAGTAATGTAAATTTTTATAACTTGAATCAAAATGAAAAATTTGACCAGAAACCTTCAAATTATGACCGATATATGGCAATAACCCAACTTATAAACGCTGCTCTCTCGGATCACGCAGAAATAAGAATGGATAAATTGAAAATGATGAATGAGGATATGGAAGATCTCAGAGAGGCAATTAAAGAAAACGAAATCGTCTCAAATCCAAATGATCTTACGCAAAAACCTTTAAATGTTGTAAATTGGCTTGCAAATGATAACTCAGAAGAAAAAGAGCTCGATCAAGAACTTTCAGAGGAAGTAGAAGAAAAATTGTTGAAATCTGAGCAAGCAGCAGTACATGAAGCAAAAAATAAAGAAGGGCGTTATATGGCAGAGCGTAGAAATACAAGAAACGCAGATAACCGGTCTATTCAAGAGGCCAGATCACTGTTAGATGTCGATTCTTAGAAAGAGTCAGGAAATAAATTTTTTTAGTCAATGAATACAAATTTACTTATGGACAATAGACGATTTTTTCACCATTTTTAGTGCAATATCCTTTTTGAACGAGCGATTCCACACGACTCAAAATCTGCGCCTCTGAATATTTACCGTATAATTGCTTAATATCGCATTCTTTCTCCTTTTTTACTGTTTTAATAATGAAAGCATCCAAAACAGCCTCTGTGTTCTGTTTGACATTACCGGTGATTTTATCAGAAAATAACCTGAATTTTTCAGGGCACAAATTTAGATCACTTTCTATTTTAAGTGAGAGATCTGGTTGTAAAATTTTACAAATTGGATCAATATGATCATTGAAAACAGACTCCTCGCTCTTATTTTTTAAAAAACCACCAAAAAATGACCTCTGATCTTCAATGTTCTCAAATTTTGTTTTTTTGATGATTTTCTTTATTAAAGCCGTATTTTTATAATTTTTACAAATATAATCTAGAATAACATATTGAAAGGCAGTACATATCAAATCATGACCGAGTAATTTGATTTTCATCGTGCTAACTGTCTGATTGATCTTTTTATTTCTAGAAACAGAGGTAGGTAAATTAAATGTTAATTCGGCATATTTTGGCCATCTGAAATCAAGAACTGGATTTTTGATATTTTCGATCAAATGAAATATTTTCCTAAAGATCTGATTTCTAAGAATATATTTACCCTTTTCTGGAATATCAATAACACGTAACTGACCAACTTGATTCAATGTTTTATTGGTATTGGTAGTTTCTTCTTCTGTACCTGAATTTAAAGTCGGAATGTCATAAATTAATTTTCTACAAGTAGCTATATCTACACTAAGATTGTGAACATTTGGATTATATTCCTTAAAATACACATCCATTTCATCATCAAGGTTTTCCTGTCTTAAAATACGATTTGATATATGAAGACGATAATTTCTCTCGAACAAGTCCGATTGAACAAGATTTTTAATTATAAAATCCAGATTTTTCTTTGGCATATCCTTCAAAAGATGGACATTGTCTGTGATCAATCTCTCATTTTTGTTCATAACAGTTGCAAAAACCATTTCAACCGTATAACAAATATGAACATTCATAATATAAGCAAATGATATATTTTGATTGTAACATTTTTCTAATTTTGTCCTAAAACTTTCAAATAAATCAGATTGTGCAAAAAGACAGCCCAGATTCTGAATCTTTGGTGTTAAAGAAATTTCGTAAATGTCATCAAATTGTTCAACGTAAATATTGAGGAATGCCCTGTTTATTTCTTCAGAATCTAATAAAAATTGGTTTCTTTTATCAACAATTTGCTCAACCATTGCAATTTCTTCTTCTTTGCTTTTTGCTGTTTTAATTTTTGTCAAATAAGTTGCGATCGTTTTTTCTTTTACGTAATCAAATATTTTTTTGTATAAACCGTATCTTTTAAACACTTTTTTTATAAAAATCATATCTCTTTTGTCATAATTTAAAACAGCTTGTTGAATTGATTCCAAATTCTTCTTTGAATATTTTTTGAACGCCTTTTTAAATTTTTTATAAAAATTCAATCTTTTTAAAGGAAAGAAAATTTTGCAAAGTAAAATTATTTTTTGTCTCAAATATTTTTCATATTTCAGGTAAGCAGAAAATGTGGTATATGGTTTATTCATAATACAGTCTTTAATATGAAAATATATTATAAAAGAAAGATCTTTTCCTTTGTGAAGTGTATGGATTTCACGAGCCAGTTCAGTCATTTTGCAATATCTTATGGTTTCTTTTTCTTCAATCATATCTGAAATAAATGTTTTTACTGTTGTTTCGTAATTTATCATTTTAAGGGTGATTAAGAAAAGAGTTCTTAAGTTTTACCATTGTTTTTCTAATTTATTTTAATAATTTTTCTAAACGATTTTTACCATTGTTTTTTTAACCGATTTTTATCATTGTTTTTTTAACCGATTTTTATCATTGTTTTTTTAACCGATTTTTATCATTTTTTTTACCATTTTTTTTAATAATTTTTACCATTGTTTTTCTAATTTTTCTGTTCAATAATTTTATTCTAAGCGATTTTTCAAAAAAGTCGATTTAAAAAAAGCCGGTTTAAAAAAAGCCGGTTTAAATAAAGTCGGTTTAAATAAAGTTGAAAAAAATTTATTTCAATATGAGAATTTGCGCACAAATTCTCACAACACAAAAATTACGTGGTCGACACTCAAAGAGGATCAGAATCGAACGATTCGAAGATGGCCCCCGTTGGGATCTTCACCACTCGGTAAGTGAAGGGGTAGTAAAAAAATTAAATTTATAATTTCTACACTAAAAAACACTTCTCAGGAAAAAAACAAAAAATGAAATAAATCTGTCGTAGTAGCAAAATAACACATTGAAAAATGTAAAATATTTTAGCCCCTACAAAATGGAACAAGAAGCAGAAAAGAAAAAACAAAAAATGAAACAAATCATATTTATTAACAATTTTTTCATCTGTTTTTCTTGATTTGATTGTGAATACTTTTCCAGAATAAATTTATGTTGTTTAAAACAATAAACACATCATTTAGCTATTTTTAGATTGATCAGTCTTATTTTGTGCACGTTTTCTAAAATATGATCCTAGGAATGGCAGTTTATTCACATCAGGTAATTTTACATGCGGTCTACCGGCATATCTCTCACCAAAATCATCGTATAATTGATTTTTGATTGATTCTGTATTGGGGTCCATTTCAAGGGGTTTGCGTTTTTTCATAACAAAAACATCGAAAGAAATTTTATAGAACTTACGAAACACGTTTCAGCAAAGGAATTTTTTTCTTGTTTGCTGATATTCTCGAAGCTGCTTCTGACTAAAAATGGTAATTGTTTAAAAACAAATATTTTATTGAAAAGTTATGAGAAAAAGGCACATAATTTTTTAATAAATGACATCCATTGAGTTTCCGCAATCTACCAACAGATATTGTTTCTAATTTATTCATTGACGAGGTCCTTTAAAGATAAAAACATCAATGGATTGTTCTTTTCTCATCTATTTCCTGACTTTTTGTGAAAGTATTGATTTTTTGTGAAAATACTGATTTTAAAGTGAAAATACTGGTTTTAAAGTGTTAATACTGAATTTAAAGTGAAAATACTGATTTTAAAGTGAAAATACTGTTTTTAAAGTGTTAATACTGATTTTAAAGTGAAAATACTGATTTTTTGTGAAAATACTGGTTTTAAAGTGTTAATACTGAATTTAAAGTGAAAATACTGATTTTAAAGTGAAAATACTGATTTTAAAGTGTTAACACTGGTTTTTTAGAAAAAATTTGTGCTGTTTAAAGAGATATCAAAATTTGAGCGATTTAAAATACGCGCAATCGTTCGATACCTTACAATCTTTACAATTTGGTTTCTTTGGTGTGCAAATGACCTGTCCATAACCAACAAGCACCTTGTTGAGTGCCATCCAGTCTTTTTCTTCAAAAATTGACTCGAGATATCGCCGTGTCTGTTCAGGATTTTTGGTTTTTATTGTACCGATCCGGTTGATGATCCTGTGCATGTGCGTGTCAACAGAAACACCAAGTATTTTGTTACAGGCATGTTGCAAATAAAGAAATGCAATTTTGTTACCGATGCCTGGTAATTTCACCAATTCAGAATGTTCTGATGGTAACGGTCTGTTTACATATTCCGTAGCAATATTGTGGATATTTTTTGCCTTTGTCTTAAAAAAATTGACCTTTCTGATATTATCTTCTAAAAAAGACAGTGGTTGATCGGCTATATTCTTTTTTGAGATTCCTGATTTTGTACATTCAATAAGAAGATCATTCAAATTGTGAACAGTCTCATACGTTCTTTCATCTTTTGTTTGCGGTGACAACATCAGCATCATGAGAATTCTAAATTTCTTTTCTTCTAAATCAGATGTTTCAGGTATACACGTGCATCCCATTGTGTCAACTGGTGCCTTTATCAATATACGTTCATTTCTAATGATTTGGAATATTTTTTTCATTGGATGGGGTTTTCTTTTCTCTTCTATTTTTTTAAACGACATATTGATTTTAGAAAAATAAAATTTTTATTTTAAAAAGACAAAATTGAAACATAAACGAAATCAAAAAGACTCATTTATCAAAAGATCTGTTTTCTGAGTGATACATTCAATAATTTATTTTCTATCACCTCATACTGGATTATTCAAGACATTCTAGTTAATTGAAAGTACGATATAACAAAATAAAAATATCATAAAAACTCTGAGAAAAACATATTTTGTCTGTGGCTTGTAACAATCCATGTGAGGGATAAGTTGAGCAAAATGTTTTTAAAAATGTCAACTCCTTTTAAAAAAGATCGAATCAAGAACCATCAGATTTTATTCGTTCATCAATTATCAGAACAGGTCAATGATTTTACTCATCACTTGATTCTTTTACGTTAAAATTAGAAAAGATCGAAAATCATTGACTGATTCTCAATTTGATAGGGGCTAGTGAGAAATTTTTTTTATTTTTAAAAAATAAAACAACGATAGTTCTGGACAAGAATTTTTTTATTGTAGAAATTGGTGCACATCAGATGGTGACATTTATCAATAAAGAAGTCTTCTCAAATAACATTTATATTTTTGAAACAATGAAGAGGTAGTTCTGGACAAGAAATTTAATTTTTTCAACTCCTTTAAAATGCAAAATCAGTTAAAGGAGTTAACATATCATATTCTGGTTAGATAAGTGTTTTGAAAAAGATACGCTGCTGGATTAAAAATTCAATTTGTGAGAATATTTTTTTTAAAATTTAAGTTTTTCAGTTGCTTTTTTTGTCTGAGAGGCCTGTTTAAATTAAATAAAGCACAAATATCTCGTAAACTGTTAAAATGGATGGAAGATCTACTTAAAAATGAACTTACAAATAAACTAAAACAACTTAAAAATGAACTTACAAATTAACTTACAAATTAACTAAAACAACTTATAAATCAACTTATAAACACATTTTGTTAAATAATAGCAATTATCATAAAAATTTATGATTTTTTCCTCTTTGTGAAAAATTTACTCGATCGAAGTTCAATTTTTTAGCCTAAAAAGGAATATTTGCTTTCCTTTTATTTGAGGCCTATGACCCATCAGAAGATGTTTTTTTCATATTTGATTTTTCTCACATTTGATTTTATACGAAACGATGCTTCATTGGTTGTAAGACCGAGAAGACCACTAAAAAGAACAGTTATTCCATCAAATCAAAAAAAGGAAAGTCCGTTAAAGATATCTACTGATCCTGTTGCAGATCATCAACAAGCTATAGCAAATTCACTTAATGACAGTAAAAAAACGACACAGAACCATAAAAGATCGGCTGTGACTTTATCAGAAAAAGGACCATCAAATCAGAAGAAAATAAAAATGCGACGAACTGGACCAGTTGCAACACCAAGAGGTAGACGAAAAGTTACAATGAATAGTGGTAGAAAACGCTCAGGGGTACATAAGGCCACTAATGGAGCACAAACGCGTGACACTGTAAAAAATCAAATAAACCAGAATGCCGATGCTCAAGGCCTCCGAACTACTGATGGAACAGAAAAAATGACATTAAATGGCCAACAGTCATCTAATTCTCAAAGCAGTAAAACCATAACACTTGATAAAAACGGAAACAATACTGATGGAACGGAAAAAATGACATTAAATGGCCAACAGTCATCTAATTCTCATGGCAGTAAAACCATAACACTTGATAAAAATGGAAACAATACTGATGGAACAGAAAAAATGACATTAAATGGCCAACAGTCATCTAATTCTCATGGCAGTAAAACCATAACACTTGATAAAAATGGAAACAAAGAAGATGACAGCGATCAATCACTGTCATCACATGAAGATCTCGAACAGAAACATCCATATGAACTGAAATCTGATCAAGAAAACAACTTTGAATTTTTAACAGTAAGATTTGGTTTCCCATTTTGGACATGTTTAACTTTTGTCGTATCAATTATTGTTTTCGGAGTTTTGCTATATTTTGAGAGAAAGGAATCAAAATCACACAGTTTGTTTGAATAAATTTTAAAATAACACATTTATTGAACAGTTTCACCGGAGTGTTGTGCTAATTTAAGTTCTTCATAGATTTTCTGGTGTTCAGTTAATTGTTTTTTGACAATTTCAATGGATTTTTCAGTTTCTTGTAATCTTTCGTTCAATGTCATCGTGTGATAAAGTGAATCCTTCTTATCTTCAACGATTTGTTTCTTTATTTGCTCAATTTCTTTTTCATAATACTGAATATCTTTGAGTAGCCGTTGACAGGCATTCAAGTGTTTTTTTGTTTTGTCCATTTGAAGGGTCTCTTTTCAAAATAAATTTGTTTTACGAAGTCCTTGAAATTAAATACAAACCGATGTGTTCCTAATTTGCTTTTTGATTTGATTGTGTGAATATTTTTTCAAAATAAATTTGTTTTACCAAGTCCTTGAAATTAAATACAAACCAATGTGTTCCTAATTTGCTTTTTGATTTGATTGTGTGAATATTTTTTCAAATAAATTTTTTTGGTAAAAAAAATGAGAAATTTCATTTGAATTTATCCTCAAAGATAAATTTATTATCGCACAAATCACACTTTTTTCAAGTTTTTTTGTTTATTTTTTGAAACGAAAAGTTTGAGCCCGTAAATAAAAACAAAGATTAGGCAAAAGATATGGAAATCCAAGTTTTAAAGACTGAACTTCGTCCAAAGCGTATTTTAATACAAGACCGTATCATATTTTTGATTACAGATACCGTAATTAATATTATTGACTTAAAAGGAAATATTATTCCAGATATAGACTTAAAAAACATTAAAGTATATGTAAAGGCATCTAGAAATGAATATGTAGCCACAAATGACAAATTTGTTATACATATAGAGACATTACATCTTTATAAGAAGAATTTAATCATTTTATCGACCACACAGAATCTTTACTTCTGTAAAATGGGAGAAAATGAAATTTATCAGATTGATATTCGTGCTGACAAGGTGTGCTGCAACAAACGGCTTTTCGTTCTAAAATCAGATACAATTTTTGAGATTAAAATCAAAAATAAAAAGGTTAAAATATTACCAATGATATTCCATGTAGAAAAAATCAATGATTTCATTCAGACAAACCGTCGTATAATATTTCAAGCAGGAAGATCTACATTTATAGCCAAAAGCAATAATCGATTTAGAGATTGTACAGATGATGAAAATGGTTATTTTGATTCTAAAAAAGGCATCGTAACAAAAACATTACACGCTTTCGACAATGTTCTTTTCGAATCAATGGTTGCAAACGACATGTTCTTTCTTTTAGAGACAAATGAAGACATCATCACATTTTCAGCAAATACATACACAATAATTCTGAAGAAGCCCGATGTTTTCTATTCCTGTTCACTTGTTGGCTCATATATTTTTGTGTTTTCTGAAAAAATCATAATTTACAGTGCTATAACAGGTGAGAAAATGCGAGAATTGCCTATGACAGCGTTCAGAGGTTCATATGATCAGGAAAGTGGTCTGATGTTGCTTCAAAACGAGCGTATTTTTATTACTGATGTTGTCAGAATTATTAATAAGATAATTTTTGTTAATAGGAAGGAATTAGAAACAAAACAAGAAGATCAAAAATCTGCAGGTAAAAAAAATCCTAAAAACTGGATAAAATCATTTCTCGTTCAAAAAAAGATTTATCCAAAGCAAAATCAAATATCCGAGAAAATCAGGATGGTAACACCACAGCTAAATTTGATCAATTTTAAAACTGCCATTGAAAATAAACTGTATGTTATAGCAAGAAAAATTGATCAGAAGGAAACGTTCTTGCATTGCAGCTTAGATGCCTTTAGAGATAAAAAAATTTCACGTGGTTTGTTTTTCTACGCACGATCTGGTAAAAAATATAATTTTGATCGAAAAAAAGTTGTAGAAAATTGCAAAAATGGTATTATAGATCAAGAAATAACATTTTACTATCATATCAACAAAAAATTGAATCTTAAAATGGACCAATTAATATATTTTCTTGCTATAAGGACAGTTTATATGAAGACAGAGATGAATTTTTTATTTTTTATTTCAGTACATTTGAAAATGGTCAAATATATCAGTTATATTTTAGATCATTTGATTAGCAGTGAAAAAAAACTTAAAACGCTTGAAAAAATAGACTTAAATTCAAATTTTAGATCTCTTCAAAAAGATAACAACCAAAAAATCCCATCTCAAATATCTTTAAGCGTGCCAGCGAGATGCACTCAACCTTCAGTTCAAGCAGAAACATCGTATTTAGAAAAAGTAACAATTTTTTTGTCAAAAAAACGGCTCAAAAGACGGGTTATTGAATATTGGAAGATTATGAAACCTGAAAAGGCTGTTTTATACTATACTGAGAAAGGCAAATTTAGGAAAGCCTCTAAAATATTGTTTGAGTCACATGCACAAATAAAAAACCTGAAAGATCTGCTTAGTAAAATAAGTCTCTATGAAAAAGTTACAAATGTACCACTGATAGGGTTATATAACGCTCATTTTCCAAATCTTTTGGCTCTTTTAGCAAAAGCAAATACGAAAGAAAATATGGTCATTTATATCACTCAGATCGTTGATGTTTTAGCAAACACACAGCAAATATACAAAACAGTTTCTAAAATGGATAATAAATCTAAAGAAAATTTCAGAAATGTCCTTACAAGTCTGAATCAAACAGAAAGTATAAAAATGCTACTGAGCACAATTGAGATTTTGTGTAACGATATGGACAATTCGGAAAGACCTGGGTTCGAATGTGATGGCAAAGTCATCGATTGAGTTCTCTAAATGATTTTGTCGGTGTGATTTTAATTTGCAGGATGTTTGTCAGTCAACATCTCTATATGAACTAAATTTTACAGTTGGTATGATTTCATTTGCTTTTACAAAATTCTTAAATTCTTCCAATTCTGAGCTTGAACTGTGTTCAGAATACGGATATTGGATTATTTGGATGCCCGATTTGATTTTCGTTCCATTGCTCTTTGTAAAAATCATTGATTGCTCTTTTTTTGTCCAACCTGTACCTGAAATTACTATCAATTTTTTATATTTTTGATTTCCATACATTTCATTCAATTTCTTATTTGTGATATAATTCATTGGCAAAACATCAATCTTTGAATCCTTTTTATCTGTGCACAGCAGTTCAAATGGACTCAATTTTTCTTTTGTTACCTGATTTTTTTGTTTCTGGAATGAAAAGGTACTTGATGAGATCTTTTCGATTTTCATAGAATTACAAGCATCTATTACAAATTTTTCGAGTATATTTTTGCTATATTGATCAAAACAGTCAAAAACTCTCATTTTACGATCTTGTACACAAATTTTCCATTGAAAATAGTAGCCAACAGTCAAATACAATTTTTCTTTGCCAATAAAATACGATGTAAAAATGTATTTTGTTGGAATTGGTGCCAATTTATTTGTCGCCTTTTCAGATTTTATAATATCAGAGATGAGTTCCTGAATTACTGTCATCTGTGACTTAAAATTGTGATAATTCTCATATGTATTATCACAAAACACCATATCAAATTTATTTTTCTCTCGAATATTGAAAATATTAATAAGATCATTCAAATTTTGATGAATCTCAAAATTATACCTGAAATCACCTGTATGTAAATATAATTTTGATTTAATGGCAAATATAATACCAACAGCACCAGGACAATGGTTTGCTTCATAAAATAATATTTGATTTTCGTTTAAATTTAATATTTCTTGCATCGGAACTTTCTTGATCTTTGTTGAATCGAGCCCGATAAATTTTTCGATAATATTTCCGGTAGTTTCTGAACAATAAATTATTGAATCAAACTTTTTTGTAAGACCACCGTAATGATCGGAATGGTAGTGTGTCAGAAAAAAGGCGTCTGCATCTGTAACTGTTTTGATAAAAAAATCCACCACATAGGCCGTGTTCGGCACTTTTCTATAGAATGGCACATTTTGCAACAGAATCGTTTCTTTTGCCATTTTTAGGGTTTTAAATTACTGCTTTCATTTATTGATGATTTCCAGCTTAAATTGAGAAAATGGGGCAGCATGTGCCATCCAGAAACAAATTTGCTCTTATTTTTATAAAATATATGACGTGAAAAGCTTTAAATCAATTAAATAAACAAGACTACAAAATTTCTCAGAATTGGTAAAAAATGCACAAGAGAATTCATTCTAAAGAAACTTTTGAAAAAATTTCTTGATTGTGTACATCACAAATCCAAACAGACAAATATTCAAATAGAAAGGCAATCCCGTGAACACTAATTTGTTGATCTGCTGTGTGGTAGATTCTAAAGATTTTGAATTGTCAATCACGTATGTTCCACGGTGCTTCTTCTGATTTTGGTTGCCCAAAATCTGCAATTTCTGATTGAGGTATTTTGGACCGTCTCTTTTGTAGATTCTCTTGGCCTGAGAATGTTTGTCAGAAGTGACAACGATCGAATCGAAAAAAATGTCCAATCTATATTCAAAAAACAGCGGAATTTCAATAAAAATTACTTTTCGTCCTTTTAAAGCCTCAAAAACCACAGCACATGCAGTTTTCCAGAAAATTTTACGATGTAGATATTTCTGAATTGGAAGACTTTCTGTTTTTCTATTAAATATGATATCTCTGAGTTTTTCATTTGACAATTTGTCGTTTTCAAGTAAGATAGGAAATTTTTGACAAATTTCTTCCTCGTTTTCTTTTTTAACCATTTTACCGATTGAATCAACGTCTAGAACAATAAATCCCTTTTCTTTGAGTATTTTACCAACAGTTGATTTACCAGAGCCTACGTTTCCCGTGATACCTACGATGTACATTATGGGTTGCTTTAATTTGCCAGTTTTATTGATTAAGCGAACAAAATTTTTTGAAGAAAATGATAGTTTTGAGTATTTTTGCTGGTTTAAGATTAAAATGTGGTTCAATTCTCTTTTTTAAAGAAAATATTCTCTCTTTTTCGGTTATAAGTTGTCATCAGCTTTAAACGGATGTTTTGGATTTTATTAGATAATTTAAAAAATCTTTTGAGTTACAACAATTCTTTATCAAAAATTGAAGAACCTGTGACAAGATCTTCAACGATAACTAACAAATTTTTAAAACATTTGACATCACAAAGCGCAATAAACACCTTTTATGTCAAAAACTGAATATTTCACTGTTTTAAACCGGATTATATCCTTAAAAGTGTCAATCAAGTATATTTTACTAATTTGATGACTTAACTCTTTTCTAAGAAACACTGGAACATTGTCTATATCATGACAACCATCAATTTTGATTTACATTATATATTTTAAAAAATTTTCTTTGACCTGTCAAAATCCGTAAGAGTATATGCCGATTTTTTTGGGAAAGGTGACCTGTCAAAATGGATACATAAGTAGGTTTTTAACTAACATTGCTGAGATAATGATTTTAAGGTCTTTTTTGATCTTTACATATTTAAAGATGGCCGTCTTAACTCAAAATTCAAACAATAATTCAAATTTTATAAAATTTCTTGATTCTTTTAATCTTAAGATCATAATTTTAAGATTTAAAATATCTAATCGGTTAATAATTGATAAAATGAAACTTGAACTTCATAAAGAAAATATTGAAACATTTTCAAAACTATTTCTTAGAAAAAACTGTGTCAATAATTATAAAGAGTTAAATTTATTTCTAAAAAATCAAATAGAAGCACTTCAAAGTGTGAAAATTGAGAATTTTGATACATTTTTTCAAACATCTTTTCTCCTGTTTTTTGAAATGGTAGAAAATTTTTATGACTCTATTTATAAAAGATTTTTCAAAGAATCAAAAAAACTCAAGGAAGAGCTTATGAGTCTTCACATGATGTTTGTTGAAGCAAAAGAATGTAATTTTCATGAAATGACAGTTTTAGAATTCCAAAACGTTAAAAATAAGATTGACTGTCTGATTACCAATTTTATTGCACTCAATCAAGAAGTTAAACAACTTTTCATAGAATTGAGAAATATACCGACAGAAGATTATGATTTTGTAAAAATTGTTGAAACTGAGACAATTGAATCATCCGGAGAACATTTTTCAAGCGCCGTAATTCCTGAACACCAAACTCTATATATTGTAAATCAGCAAAAGATCAGGAATTCCGAATCCACTATTCAAATTATTGAGAGTCTAACCGAGACCGAACATCAAAAAGTGGCCCCTGTTCAAGAAAAAACATTAAATATTTCAGAAGGTCAAATCCAAGTCGATGATCAGGAAAACAACCGTAAACTTACTGGAAAACTGGTGACAGCATATATTTATATATTAATGGTTTTGTTTATTGCCACCATATTTGTGATTTGTCTTATCAGAAGAACCAGCTTCAATTTTTACAGTGTTTTTAGAACATTCTTATAATAAATTCATTCTTTCTTACGTCATTTTTTCAATCTAAAGATTTTCCCTGAAATCATTGGTTGATTTCCGCAAATATGCCAATTATGGAATTTATTTGACAGGTACTTTTTACGAAAAAAAACATGTTATTTGACATGTCTCGTAATAGAAACGTCAAAACTTGTAAATATAAAAGAAAAAACTGCAAATGGGGCCAATGGGATTTCTTTCAATTCTTAAATTGGTGAGTACAAATTTTTGGATCATAAAAATCACCATAACAAAAATATCAGCAGTTATTGCATCTCAAAACGAAGCAGCTGATTCAAACAATGAAAATGTTAATAATATTTTTGATTCGTACCATCATTATGACAACATTTTATTTAGATATGATCAAAGAATTGACAAAATAATACCAAGATTCAATTTTGATAATTTAAAGATAAATATTGACAATGAAAGTATGGAAATTCTGCAAAATATTTGTAAATTTCTCACAGTTAGAATTGCAAAGCTCACTTCAAAAGATTTTGTACTCAAAAGCACAAGCAGTTTAGATTGGGGCTTTTTCAACGGATTTGGAAAAGAATTTGAACGAAATAAGTTATTAATCGATGAACATTTTAATCGAAAAAATAAATTGTCATTCCAAAATGACAAGATTCTGGAAAATTTTTTCAGAGAATTAATTCGTTTTCAAGGCCAACAAAGCCACAACTTTCAACTAAATCATTATCAAAGAAAAGCACTCATATCTTGTTTAAAGACACTAGATCTTGTGGAAGAAGTCTATAATTTTATTGATTATTGTCACTACGATCAATCGACCGATGGACTGCACGAGTGTACCATTAAACTTTTTGGAGACTCAGATAATGGATTTCAAAACTCTAGTTTAGAATATAAGCTGGTAATCGAAACCATTTCTCTCGGAAAATTATACTCTGACGCACTCATTAAACGAATGGAACAAATTGGCGCTTTTGTTAACATGATGAGAGAC
>LGUB01000053.1:0-14197 GCA_001432165.1 Pseudoloma neurophilia
GTTGATGAATCATTGAATTTTAGTTGAAAATTATGTTGTTCCTTAAATATTCGAAGCTTATTCAGAATTTTTGTCCTGCCACATTCCTGATGATTTTAAGGTATTTGACTTTGTGATTGAAGGGAATGGCTGTTTTGATATTATCAGAAAAATAAATGAAAATAGGCTCTTTTACACATGTAAAGCTCATCATGACTTTAGATTACAAGAACTTTTGTAAGTTTTTTTAAAATACTGAAATTTTCTTATTATTTCTATTTAGCCATTTCTTTAACATGATTTTTTAGTACAAGGATAACATGGCCATCTATAAACAAAATACTCGTTGTAAGTGATTTTAGTGTTCTTATGGTTGCAAAAATTATTGATAATTTGAAATACTGCTACTAAATAATCACTCAAGGCATTTATGTCAAATGGTTACTACCTGCAGAAAGTTCATCACAGTTGAACTGGGAATAATGTTGGCCAGGTGTCATGAAAACAACATGACAAATATCTTATTCTTATATTTCTAATAGATGTGTAGTTCATTTGTAAAATTTAGAGTTTCAAAAAAATTTTGTTATTAAAAAATCATATTTTTAGAAGATACCCGTAAAACATTGAACAATTCTCATGAATTGAGATAATAAAAACTAATTGTGTTCGTTTATCGTTTATTTCCTATTCAAAAAAAAATCGTATTTTTCATATCATTTTTCGGTATTTTTTCATATTTTGTAATAACGGTTTTTTATCGGACTTTTTTGTTTTAAAAATCCTCATTTTGATTGAAAAATTATTTTGTAGATCAATAAAATTGGTTTAAGCTCGTTTTTTATGGGTTGCTCTGACGAGCAGACCAGTTTGTTCTTTTCTCATCTGTTTTCCTGATTTGTTTGTGTTTGAATGGTGAGTTTTTCAGAATAAATTTGAGTTTTTTAAAAAAATTTAAAAAAAGCTCGTTTTTTATTTCATAATTTTTGACAAATGTAATTTAGAGGTTTTAAAATTGTTTAAAGTGTTACAACAGCTAAAACAATCAAAAACTGAAATGTGCTGTCTGTCATTGACTTACAACCCGAGTTATAAGACAAAATTTCTTTTTCATCTAAGTACTTGAACAATTGAAATTTTATAAAAATATCAAACAAATCAGCTAATATTTGGACAAATGGTCAAATTGTTTGCCCAGTTTCTGATTTTTTAATATTAAGAAGTTTCAAAAATCTATTGTTGTGATTTTAGGTGCAGTGAAATAACATGTTTGTTATACACGGGTTTTAAAATTTTGAAGGCACTTTTTTAATTGAAAGAAAGACAAGATTTTTAAGATTGTATCTTGATGATCATAAAGTACTTTTAGTTATGAAATGTTTTTATCTTAAGTGCTTATCATTTTTGAAACAAGTGACCGTCAAATCATGACTACAATCTGCTGTAATATCCCTTTTTTAGTTTTGAACTGGGCGACAAAAAACATATTTAAATAATTAGTACTTTTATTGTTGTTATTTCGATTGTACCTGTGTGTCACTGTTAGGCTAGAAGAAATTGTTTTTTATGATTACAATTTCTTTCCATATTGTCTAACTTGATGGTCATGACACAATCGTACAGTCTTCACTATTGTCCTGACCGTACGTTAACAGATCCGTCCTCTTTTTATCTCTGTTGTTGCTGTAATACTGATAAACCATATATTTAAGAAGAGGAACTTTAAACACCTAGGATATTTGGCAGTATCCAACATATTAGAACACATAGGAAAAATAAGTAATAAAGTACCATATTCAAGTTCATTGTGTTCTTGTAATTAAAATTCCTCACGAGTAGGGTAACTGTATGATGAAGAATGTGATTTTATTGTATTCTTCAAATTTTTTTCAGTTCGATTTTAAAATTTTATCGATCAGATCTCAACTTATATTCTAGCTTTAAACTTCAAATATAGAATGTTAATGAATTTCAAAACTTTTAGTGTTCATTTAAAGACATATCAATCTTTTATTGTTTTGCGAATTCGTACAATCAAATCAAAATATAGCAGCATATAAACTGTCAATGTCATCTAAAAAGGAATTGTCATTACTTTATATGAGAAAATTCAATTTTAAATGAATCAGAGTAACACTGATAACACAGAAAATATAATTGAATGCACTTGTGCTCTAATTGAGGTATTGATGAATAATCATCATTATAGAGTATAACTTGATAAAATTACGATCACATACTTCATCAGTCCGTTCTTTATCTGTATGTCATGTTATATTCTAGTTTTAGGTTTGATTTGGCTCTTTACAAAATTAATCTTAAAAGAGATCAGAAGAAGAATGCAAAAAATACAGTCCATATAGATGAAGAGGAAAATGTTTGAATCTTTTTACTATTCATTTTTCATAGTATTTTTCAAAATCTTTTTAAAAGATAAAATTAACTAATTATTTAGATAAAGAACATTTTCAATTGTTTATACGATTCAAAAGTTGAATGCAACAATTTTTTATCCGTCTTACTGCCGTTTGTTCTTTTCTCATCTGTTTTCCTGATTTTATTGTGTGTATGGTGAGTTTTTAGAATAAATTTGTGTTTCTTAAAAAAAAAATACTGCCGTTTGTTATACAAAAAAATTTCAAGGTTTAAAGATTATGATGTTTGTATGGTGAGTTTTTAAGAATAAATTTTTGTTTTCTAAAAAAGATTAAGAATATGAATCGAATAATTTTTTAAATATGTCAATTACAAAATTTGTTTTTTATAAATTTAAAGATATGGATGATGTCATTCAAGAGATGTTGATTTCAACTGGTTATTCATCTATTTGTGCTATAATGATTGTAATATGTTTTTTTTGTTGAATTCATACAAAAAATAAGAAATGAAAAATGTCGATTTGAACAAATGTCTCATCGAAGAATGAAAATTTGTCGTATATTTTCAGATTTTTATATTTGTGTATAATTTTTATTTTTGAAGGAACAATTCTTATTTGAAAACCTCAATCTGTCAATAGAATG
This sequence comes from Pseudoloma neurophilia, assembly GCA_001432165.1. Taxonomy (NCBI): domain Eukaryota; kingdom Fungi; phylum Microsporidia; genus Pseudoloma; species Pseudoloma neurophilia. The sequence continues at coordinate 3,003 of LGUB01000053.1, forward strand.
GCCAATTGAGGCATATGAAATTCCTGAAATGGTAAAATTGCCTAGTTTATAAATCATTGATTCACCAACAAGCCATGTTAACGAACAACAGAGAAAATTTCACTGATGTAATTCAAGAAATGCCAGTCAACCATGTACATGTCACCATTCCAAGTTCAAGCAGTTTTGTTACCTGGGAACTAACAAGTGAAGATCTACCGTTAGTAATGAGTGTCACAATTCTTGGTATGTTAGTCATCTTAGCATTTTTATCAGTTTGTCTACATACTATCAAATATCGACCGTCGTTGATCGAGGCAGGGCTGGCCGGACAACAATGCAAGAAATAAACCAGAAAAAAATTAAGTAACATATATTTTTCATGTTCAACAAATTTCATTTAATTTCAATTTTTAGTGTTTTCGTATATAATTTCAAAACTGAAACCTTATGAATCATATTTGTTGCAAGATTCCTTTTTTTATCACATTCATAATAAATTTTGAAATCAAAATACTTGGCCCTTAAAATATATCAGAATTATTGATAATAATCAGAGAATCTAAAAGAAATTTTATTTAACATTTAATTATCAAATTATCATATTTTTTAAAAATTTCTTGTCTAATCTTAAAACATTTTTCATAGCCCCTCCTTAATGATCGATGGTTTCCTTGAAAAATTATTTAAGTGTGAATATCTCACAGAATTAGAGGTTGAACACCTTTGTGAGAAAGGAACAGAAGTTTTATCAAAGGAGCCAAATATTGTATCATTAAAATCACCCATAACAATCTGTGGTGATATACATGGGCAATTTTATGATTTGATGGAACTTTTTAAAGTGGGTGGCGTACCACCAGACACAAATTATCTTTTTATGGGTGACTTTGTTGATAGAGGATTCCATTCAGTTGAAACATTTTCTTTGATGCTTTGTTTAAGGATAAAATATCCAAACAAAATAACAATTTTAAGAGGTAATCATGAAAGCAGACAAATTACACAAGTTTATGGTTTTTTTGATGAATGTTTAAGAAAATATGGATCAGCTAATGTTTGGAAACTTTTTACTGATTTATTTGATTATTTACCATTGGCAGCCATTATAAATAACACACATTTCTGTTGTCATGGTGGTTTAAGTCCTTCGATTGAAACTTTAGATGCTTTACAGGCAATCAATAGAAAGATTGAGATACCACACGAAGGTGGTATGTGCGATCTGCTATGGTCTGATCCAGATGAACGAGCAGGCTGGGGTAACTCCCCAAGAGGAGCAGGTTATACATTTGGAAAAGATATCACAATGAAATTTAATAAAACAAATAATCTATCTATGTTGTGCAGAGCACATCAACTAGCAATGAATGGTTATAATTTTAACCATAATGAAGAATGTGTCACAGTATTTTCAGCACCAAATTATTGTTATAGATGTGGAAATATGGCAACTTTGATGGAAATGGATGACAATGGCAATTATATCTTTAAGCAATTTTTACCTGCACCTGAAACTGAAGAGAAAGAAAATATTACAAAAATACCCGATTATTTTGTGTGATTTCATAGATATGACTGACTGTGGTCAGTAAAATGACAAAATTTTGTCAAAACCTAGAAATATTTTGTCAGAAAATTATGTATAAAAATATTTTGAATAAACTGGATTGAATTTATCACGATTTGTATGAAGATTTTTTTAGTTTAAAAATTTATAAACAGTGATGCGCTTTTTGACTGATATTTCAATATGATTAAAAAACAATCATTAAAATTAGACAATTAAATTATGATGAAATAATTTATTTGGTTATTTGCTTGTATTTGTCCTGTAACATTTTCATCAAGAGAATATCATCGTCTATTAGATTGCCCGGATGATGAAAAATGATTTTGTTGTAGCAGAGAAGTACTTTTGGATCAAAATTTTGCAAAAGCAGCTTACAAATGACTGATTTACATTCTCTAGAGGATATGATGGATTTTATAACAGAATTAATGGAATTTTCTGGTATTCTAGAAACCAAAAGCGATAAATCTTCTGTATTCTGCGATATTGCGATATTCTCAAATGCTTCTTGCCATTTTTCTTGACTAATCAAACTCGAAATTTCTTTCTTTGATACGAAACTGTCAAGAACCGGTTTTTTAATAAAGTCAGGTGTTTTGAAAACAGAAATGCCCTCTCTTGAAAAAATTATAAATCCATTTGGTAAATACTCAATCTTGAGAGATTCAATGACATTTGACTCGATGTATTCGGTCTTTTTTTCTCTACCCAATTTCTTTTTGTAATTTTCTAGCTCTTTGTTTCTGGAAAGTTTGATGGATTTAAGAATTACACCGGTTAAAATGTCGTACACTCTTAATTCGTTCGACCTACCACCACATATCATCAATCTTCCGTCAAAGGAAATCGAAAGTGCAGTCACTGGTTTATCAGTGATACCCATTTCGTTTCTGCTCCGACTTCTGAACGAACAATTGATCAACTTCTCTGTTTCCATATTGAGACTGTTTATTGCGAGAGATCGCTCTGATGACAAAATCATTTTTTGATTTGAAGCAAAAATGTTGAATATTGTAGTTTTTGAATCAAAAACATTGTATTTTCTGGTCAAAATTTCGTATTTTAGCACTGTATTTGACACGAGAAGACAGAATATTGAATTATTGACGACACAAACCTTTGTAACCGGTGCCGACACACCGATGCTTTCTAAAATTTTGCTTGTTCTGATATCAAGCATGTGAAAATTTGTGTTGTCACAAAAAACAAGCAATGAGTTGTCATCATTAGTATCTGCACACAAGATATCTTGTTCAAGTTGGATATCTCTAAATTTAACAGATTTTACTGTGTCAAACGCTTTGACTTTAGACGATTCGGTTATGGTCAAAATCACATTTTTCTTAAAAAACACTTTTGCAATTTTCTCTTCAGTATCGAAGAACGATTTCACCAGAATATGATCAGGTCCCATTTTGTATTTTATAATAAGATTATCATCAGAAGCCACTGCGAGATCCTCGTTGTATGCAAAATCAATGATTTTTGGCAAAGGAATTGGTGAAACAAGCAATAAGCTGTCAATAACATCAGATTTATCATTGTTTAATTGTTGTTTTGCTGCTATTTTCTTGAAATAAGCATCCTCAATCTGCGCATTTGTACAATGATATTGGTTTAGAAAATTTTCACCGCGTATGAAAATGTCATTTTCATTTGCTAGAATCTCATAGCCTTTTTCATCAATTTTGAAGCATACATATTGCTCATTTCTTACCACATAGACCTTTTTTTCATCTGATAGTAAGAAAAATAAATCTTGTCGCTGTGCAGCAGCTAAAATCGGAATATTCAGATACAATCGTGATTCTAGATTGTTTTTCTCCGTGGAATATGTGAAAACCTTTCCTTCAGAGCTGATGGCTGTAAATTTGTAATTATATTTTAGTAAATTGAGCAAATTAAATTGATTTTTAAGATCAATTTGTATATTCATAGATGTGTTAATTTCATTTTCCTTTAACTTGTCAAGATCAATGAGATCGTCAGATCGCAAGCCAAGTTTCTCATAAAATAAACCAATAGGTTCTTCTGTAAAGTGTATAAATGTTTTGTATTTGCCATGCTGTACAGAATTCAATCTTATTGTGCAATCATTGCCATAGGAAAGAACCATATTCTCTTCTGGGAGTGGTATGAGCTTTGTTGTTCCATTTGAATGGCCTGTTACATTGGCAATCCTTTCGAATGGCAGTGGTTTAAATTCAGTGGGCAGCAGATATTGTGATATTTTTTTGATATCTCCTATCAAAGCCGTGTTGTCTAAAACAGTAAAAGAAAAATCCGTTTTAACATTCATTGTAGCGACAATTTTGTCGTTTTTTAACATATAAAACATGGAATTTGTTCTAGCATATAGAAATCCGTTATCATAAAAAATTTCTTCAATTTGTCCATGTAAAGAAATCAAAAATACGATTTGATTTTTCTTTAATTGATATAATGAATTAGATGCAGCAAAAATTATATTTTCGTTCAATTTTATAAGACCTCTGGCAGTTGATGATACCGGAACGACCATGCTCAATTGAAAAACCATTTTTCAATGGGGTAGAAGCAAAAGTCTAGATTTGTAAAAAGGAAAAAAAACTGAACGAATATCGTTTTATTTCACTTTTTGCATTTTAATATTCGATTAAAATTTTAATCTCGTAATTTAACCACTATTAAGGATTACAATTTTTACGCCTTTGTAAATAAAACTAGATCAAAAAAGTTCAAATTTTCTCTTATAATATCATTTAACTCAGAGAACTCTGATTTTGTTAGACATTTGTCAAAAAACTTTTTGTTCCTCGCAATATCACCATATTTCAATGCCAATGACATCAAATTTGAGATGTTTTGTTTTATTGACTCAATTTTTGTATTTGAAATATCATTTATGGTTGAATGAGTTTTTTGAAAAAGTAAAATGTCCATGGATTTCTCAAAATATTGTTCGTAAATCATTTGATCTTCAAATTGTACTCCTGAATTCATAATATCTGCCATTAAGGGGATAGAATCTTCATCAAACTTTTCTATTAATCGGTTGCTTAGCTCTAAAAGTAGATTTTTATCCTCGATCGGTCGCAATACATGATATTTGATTGCTAGAAATTTATACCTCTTGACAATTTTCAATTTAAATTTGTCATCTGACACAGAAAATATCTTTTTTAGGATACAATCAGTCTTTGAGGTTTCAAAATGCAAGCGATTATTTTGTTTCATTTGAGAGAACGCAAATTTTGATGTTCTTCTATCAATAAACTGTAATAAAGTATCAGTTGCCAAATTATCAGCGAGATCGTATTTTATACACCTCTCGATCACTTGTTTGACAGCACATGGTTTCAATCTGAGCAATTGCAGCGTGTGAGCGACAATATCGGGACAAATCGCATATAATGATCTATAAAGAAACATTTCAACTTCTTTTTCATATAATTTGTGCACAATCAGATATTTCAAGCAATCAAATAGCAGTGCCAACTTCACTGTCGATAGAATGTAAATCCCATTAAAATTGACTTTGTTTCTAATAATCTCGTTCCACTGAGTATAATTTTCAATGTTGTGCACTTTTGTAATTACTTGGATGATTTTGATCCTAATAAATGGACATCTTGTTTCATTGAAATAATTGTATAAGAAATATATCTCGGTTGGTTTCAGCACAATTCTGGTTTGATCGAGTAAAATTTGTAACTTGTAAAATAGCGTGCCATTTTTTACTGATGCCTGCGAAATTCTGAGTGAAAAGTAATTTCTTGTATATTTTGCCATATCGAAATTAACAATTGTCAGTTCTTCTTGCTCATCATTGTTGATAAAGTATCTTAGACCGTTATCTTTAAATAAATCTGACATTGTTTTTTCAATTAATGGTTTTTTTGTTTTGTACTCACGTGTGTCTTTGGTATTTGATGATTTTATTGAATGTTTAATTGTGTCACATTTTGTTATTTGGTTCTTCAATACAATTTTATTGTTTGTTGTTTCAGTTTCGGTGCTGCAGTCAAATATTTTCTGTCCATTGTTGTCTGTAATCCGATTACCCCAAAATTTATAAAATAAAATCAGGTATAATGGATCACAAACAAACTGTATTTCATCCTTTATTTCTTCTAATTGCTCTATATGGTTGTTTAACAAGTGAAATATGGCAATTTTAGTACAAAACGGTATCGCTTCAACACACATGATTTTGTGTCTATTGCATGTCGTCTGTTGGCTCAGTTTAGGATACAAAATTGTCAATGTTTCAATCAAATCACGTCTTATAGAATTGAAAACCATGAATCGAATATTTTCTTTCACAAATTTACCTGTGCCTTCATATCCAAGTATTTTAGTTTTTAAGCACTTTGACTGTGAAGAATTGATAAAAATCATCTCATTATTGGTTGATATACCTGCAGTAGATTCTAGAATTATATCTTTTATCACCTGTAAGTCTGTCTGCTCGTTCACCTGTTTTGCAATAACCATAGGCTTGAATGTTGATGATTGATTCCTTCTAGACTTGCCAAGAATAGAAACAAACGTATTTTTCAATTTCTCCGGTACCATTTTTGTTTATTTTTTACAATGTTTTTATAAAGTCAAAATCAAAACAAATTGATAATCTTGACATATTTATGGTTTGAAATGAAGTTAAAATCCAATTTAAGATAAATTTTCTTAGAAATCATGCCAATATTTTGAGACTTCCAAAGATACTCAATTAATCAATCAAAGATCTTCAAATTTATGAATAAGAAATGACAAATATTTTATTTGTTTCGTCCGATACCAAAAACACGTCTTCTGTGCATGAAGCCACATTTTGCGATGACCACAATAATCAACGATATAATATTCAGCACATACATAATAATATTCCACTCAACTAGATGGTTTATTATGAAGAAAAGACCAATAGGACACACCATAAAAAACATTGTTGTACTTCTATAGCCAATTTGCTCAACCATCTGCTCCCAGAATGACAATGCACCGTAATTTGAGTCAAAAGGATCGCCGACAATCAAATGAAAGAATATTAAGGTTGTAATATTATAGAATAACGGAGTCACCATTAGTGCGGTATTATTTGAATTTAACAAAGATCTCAAAATTAGGTAACCTAGGAAAATGATAAGACTGTGTGCCACCATGGCACCTTTGTGTACTGTCCATGCTATATTTTGGCTTAAACCTGAAAGTTTGATTTCGCCTGTGTTTCTCATGAACAAAAAAATTTTCTTATTGAAATATTGATCAATTGACTCATGACACACGTGTTTCAGAAGATGAAAGCATATGTAAATGTTATTCAAATCTTCGTGAAAGGTCAAATCAATCATATTTCACAAAAATGGATTTGAGGCTATGGCAATCGATTTGAAAATCTATTCAAAATTTTTAAAAGAAAAATTTATCAATAGAGGATGTTAAAAACCTGAAATTTTGGTATCTATGGTTAGGCTCCTCTGATTTTCAATAAACTTTTTTTACCTTTTGAATAATATTGAAATACCTTGACAGCTTTTATTTCACAGAAATGAAGGAAAAATTAAGGAAAAAATAGTATTATTGCCAGGTTTAAATGTATAAAATACATTTATTCGCAAATGCTTGAATAGAGAAGCGCAAAAACCATATTCTAAATTTCAAATCGAGTGAATATTGGTTAAAATCATACAGAAAATCTCTTAAAATGTCTTCGTATGCACTATTTGTATATTTTTTAAGATATCATTCTTTTTAATGAAGAAACAATCATCAAAAATACAAAATAAGAAGATTTTATAATAGAGTATTTTTATCTATCATAGTATCAAAAATCAAAGTTACAATTTGAGATTATCAATCCTTGAAACAGGCTATCCTTTGCAATATTTTTGCAATCACTCAGATATTCATTAATTGTAATTTTTGACTCAAGTCATTAAAATCTTTCGTAAGTAAAAGGCTATTAAACAAATAATATTGCTAGATCAATTCATGATATAATTCATGAGCATATTTCTCAGTATATATTCAACTGAATTTGTCGACCCTAAAACATCCAATAATACTTCTGAGAAGTAAAGATCATCGCTTATTTTTCTGGTGAGATATCCCATACATTGTAACCTGGCTTTAAGAGGATTATTTTTTGATTTTTTTTTGGTTTTTAAGTATTTCAATGTTTTATTTTTTTTGCGATTTTCGTCCACGAACTACGTATTAAGATGTTTAAATTTATCCTGAGGTTGGTCACGAACTTTCTATATACAGCTAGTTTTGTTATTCGAGAAATCATGATGCACTGATTTTACAAATTCAATATCATATGTTGATTAATAAGTGCTTTCTGATGCTTCTTCATCCATTAGTATGTTTAATGTTAGTAAAAATGCCTTAATAGTATCGCATGTAGATATTAAATAATAGCATTTATGAAGTGTTTCATTATTGATAATAAAAAAGCAAATTCCCTCAAAGGAGTCCTGATTTTAGTGAAATTGCAGTGAGATTGTCTCTTGTTGTAGATTGCATCTGCATTTAAATTGTTTACTTCACATTTTTCATGTTGTACGATATTGATATGATCAAACAATATTTGAAAGCTGGAATTTAATAAAGAGTCATTTTTTTATTTGAATGATATATACAGTTTGATTTCATAGGAAAAAAATAAGAAATACTAAAAAGTTAACATTTTACTTTGATAAGTTTCTTGACAAAAGTAAACTATTTTCTATAGATGGTTCACCCTAAAAAAATTTCGATGGGAATTTTAGCAGGTCTAGCAAGAATACACCATGAACCAACGGTCAGATGGCCAAGGTTGCTCTGACGAGCAGACCAGTTTGTTCTTTTCTCATCTGTTTTCCTGTTTTGATTGTGTGTATGGTGAGTTTTTCAGAATAAATTTGAGTTAATAAAAAAAAAAAGCAAGAATACATTCAAAGATCAATCTATGGAAACTATGAAAAAACTGTGATGGTTTATGTACTGCTTAGCAAAGTGGTAAATTATCTCTCAGCATTTTTTGTACTTTCTAAGCAAAAAATCCTGTACTTTAAAACCATTTTTGGACAGTTTTTAATTGATCATATTGTCGTGTACCATGGCACAATTGCCTTTCAGAAAATTTATATTGATAGATTTCTGTTGACGAGAAGGAATAAAAGATTTTGAACGCATAAGAATTTATTTGTGCTTTCTTTTATAGTTTCATTCTAAGAGGGAAAAGCACAAAGGGGGAATGATTAAAGGAGTAAATATCAGATTAAAAAAATGTAGATTATCTGATTTTATGATACATCCATAATCAAATCAGAAAAAGAAGAGAAAAGAACAAAATGGCCTGCTCGTCAGAGTCACCGTTGCGATCTGGGTTCGTGGAAAAATGAAAAAAAAATTGCATGCAAAAACAGGACTGGAGATTCAATAAAATATGCTTAATGAAGATGAAATTCACAAAAATTAGAGTTTTAATTATTGTTTACACTTTTTAACTTTCTAATACACAGGAATGACTCAGAGATTTTCTTTAAAAGCGGTATTGGAAGATATTTCATTTATAAATTTCATTTTATCAAATTTTATAAATTTCATGTTTTATCAAAATTTAATAAAAGATCACTTGATTTATCAGATTGTTATGAAACAAATTTTTTTGTCAGGTTTATAAATTTGTCTTGTTGATAAACAATAAAAATGAAGACTGGAGCAATAAAATCGGTAAAAGAACTGATAGCAATTTGGGAGGCAAGAGATGCTAAATCGACCCAAAATGTGAGCCACTCACTAAAAAACTCACACAAGACTAGCGATTCACTTCAGCAGTCAAGTAAAGAAGTCTTAAAATCCATCACTTTAGTGCCAAATGGCAGTTTGTCTTTGAACAAGCCTGATTCGCACCAAAAATGTGCAATACATCAATATGATGGTAAAATAAAAGAAAAACTTGAAAATAAATCAAACATCCCGAAAAATGACTCGTTAGAAATAGTTTATTGTAATAGATTTATTAAAAAGGAACTTTATACGGTGAATTCACGAATGAACAAAATCCTCAAAAATGTGAGGATTGGCTACTATAAATTTGTAGCCAGACTTGCAAAATCCCTGAAAGAAAATGGGGATGCAAAAAAGCATGCAATCTACCAGCATATCTGGAAATCTGGTAGATTTGACAGGGGTTTACCTCTTTCTCCTCGATTACGAGGAGATATTGGTATGCCGATGTTGGATGTCGGCAAAAAGACGATGTTATTCAATGATGCGGCCCGCCACTTACATGGGCCGCCCATTCAACCATCATGATTACTGGTCCGTCTGCCCGATACATGGCCGGGTATCGCCAATACCAAAAAAAGCGAACGACGTAATAAATCAGATGGCCACCGCAAAGGCTATGGCTGAAGAAGCAGTCAGACTGAAGAGGATATCACAACAATAAATCTGAATTGTTCTTTATTTTCCTTCATTCCACTATAATTTCAAGAAGCCCTTTTTCTTAGACTGAATTTTTTTCATGGTTTCTTGACCCTCTAGAAACTGAATGCTTGAACAGATATTACGATTCCCTGTGCCATATCGATTGATTCTTCACATATTATGAACATAAAAAAACAAATTTTCATTTTTAATGCCTTTAGAAACGAGCTGTACGTTTATAATGTCAAAAATGAAAATTTTTTTAACAGCATAAATTAATTCTACAAAAATAACCATCCTTGTCGTGCATCATGGCACAATTGCCTTTCAGAAAATTTATATTGATAGATTTCTGTTGACGAGAAGGAATAAAAGAGTTTGAACGCATAAGAATTTATTTTGCTCTCTTTTATAGTTTCATTTTAAGAGAGGAAAAGGGAAAATGATTAACGGAGTGAAATATCAGATCAAAAAAAGATGTAGATTATCTGATTTTACGATAATATTTTGATCAAAGTTGAAAAAATATGAATGTCAAATTTAGAATAAATCATGAATTGTTTGACTCTTCTTGTAATACTCCATCGTTGCCTTGTTTTAATTTTTTATTTGTTGTCCTTGTTTTTTAGAGACTTTCATTTGAAAATTATAAGAATTCGACATTTTTCATCGTTGAGGACGCTAAAGAGATGACAGCACTATTTTTCACAACAATATAATGAACATGTGAAAAATATTCTTTAAATAATTGCATATGGGAGGAATGTTAAGATAACAAATTCTATTATAAAATGACTTCAGTTTTTTCAAGAAATTGTGTGGTTCATTCAAAAAAATGATGTCTAAAGAGGCATGATGTTTGTTTGAGTATCCTCTAAGTTCCCTCCATTTGTTTACAAAATGAGGGTGGCACTATAAAAGTGGGCTGAGCTGTGAACCCCTAACTTCGGTGTTAAGCAAAGTAAATGTCATCGAATACCTTTCAGTCTGACAATGTTCTTTAGTTTTGGCCTGTAAATCAAAAAAGTGGCATTAATAGTGAACGTTTTTATAAAAAAGATCAGTAGATAATACTGGTAAACGTTTTTTATGTGAAACTTATCTTTAGAACATCTGGCTTTCCTTCACAATGATCTTTAAGACTTTTTAGAAGTGTGTAAGAAGAGGCTTGTTTGAACTTCGGAACTTTATTATTCTTTGTCATGGTCTATGATGATGGGGTCATGACACACACGGCTTATAT
>LGUB01000054.1:0-14149 GCA_001432165.1 Pseudoloma neurophilia
GCAAGTTCATAATGAAATTCTTCTAGATCCTCGCCTTCCTGTAACAGTTTTTGAAAAAAAACAATTTTAGCTTCTTTCTTCTGTCCAGATGATTTTAAATGTTCTTTCATTACTCTTTTTCCTTTCTTAGGACATTTTTTCAGAACAACTTTACAGATTGAACATTCCACAGCGCCAGTTCTGTCTTTAAAGACGATTGAGTTTTCTAGATAGTTCTCTTCTATTGTTTTTTTCTTATTTTTAGATCCTCTTGTTCGACTAATTTTAACTTTATTTTTTTCACGTAGAATCTTTTTGAGATATTAAAAACTGAATTTTTTTTAGATTCAAAAAACGCGGGAAAAAAATGGCAACAATTTTTTTATTTTTTCCAAATTTTAAAGAAAAATATCTATGCGCAAGTGATGAATATAAACACATAAAAATAGCCAAAAATAGATTCTACGTCGGGTTTTAACCCCTAAATATGATGTTCGATTACCGAACAACATGATAGAATAAATTATGTGTTCAATATGATTTTTATCATAAAACCACTTTAATATGTTCTTCTACCCGCAATTTTAACATATTTAAACTGCAATAATACAATTTTGCTATTTTGAACAAGATTTTGTTACCTATAAAAGCAAATATAAATTCTGTGAATGACAATTTTCTGAATAATAAGTATTTTTTTGTAATTCTGTATTAAATATTTTAAATTTTAGACATATTTTATCGATTGAATGGATCTTCAATTATTTTCTTTATTTTAGTCTTTATCAGAGAATAATGTTTGTTACTTGAAATAAATAATTTGAAGAAAAAATTACTGTTTCTTCATATATTTTCAATTTATAATCTTTGAATAAATCATTACTAATTTCTTCATTTTAAGTTTTTGTCTCTTTTCTATTGACTTTTTCTTAAATATGTCACATTGTTTTATAACCTGAATAATTTATGCTTATTTATAAAAGAAATGTGAGTTAAATGAACTCTCTAGAACCTGCATTGTTGTATCCAACACTGTTTTGGATAATCAAGAAATCAACTCTGAAACTGATTGTTTAAGTAATATAGATAAGAAGAATCTCAAAGAAATAAAGTAGTTTTCAGTTATGAAAGGATTCTTCTCTTTAAAGATTTCAAATAACAAATCCCTTAGGAATAAATTATCACCTGAGAACAAAGCCGTGCGGAATCAAAACCTACTTTTCCGCTCCGAACTCGGGTTACACATCCAACCCGATGGGTACGACATCTTTAATTCAAAGTCTAGAATTGACAAAATAGAATAAAAATCGATGCACTTGTTACACCTGTAAGCAGTTGAAAGACGAAAATGGAAGAAATAGAGATCAAATTAAAAATTCAAAAATTAAACACTGAGGTGACGAAAAAATTATACCCCCTCGCTTCTTTAGATCGAAACCTAATTTAATTTCAGAAAAGATCTAATAAGATAAGACGATTGCACGAATCGACTGACAAAGTTGCTCTCAATTTTTTGGAATATACAATCGAGCCACATATTTTTGATAGTTTAGAGGATTTTGAGACCATAGATGATGTGTTTACTCAGTTAGCACTACTTAAATTTGATAGAATCAGCTATGAAACGTTTAATTCTTATGTGAATAAACTGGTGTTAAAAGACTTCCATTTAGTGGGAGAATATGTACATGCAATACAACGTGTACTTACAAGAATGCAACTTTTAAAACCATTTTCAAATGAAGAATATGAGTCAAAATTGCGTGAGATATTTTTTAATAGACTGACCGACAATTTGAAATTGTTGGTTACAGTAAATGGCCAAGCAGATATAAACCAGTGTATAAATAACCTAAAGCTAGCCGAAAATCAAATTCTGATTCGGATGTAATCTAATCGGAACATTCCTTTCACCAAACGTGATATACAATTTTCATCAGATAGGGTGCGGTTTGAAATAACCGATTCATCCGATCGAAAGGATAAATATTGTAAATTTCATAAATCTCGAAACCACAGCGATTCAGAGAGCCATGCACACAAAAAAAGAAGCGACGCGCGAGGACCCGTTTCCTTTGACGCTAATGCTAATAAAAAGAACATAAATGCAATAAGAAATACGGCCAGTCCATTTTCTTCCAACGGTTCTATGAATGGAAAAGAATTTTCTATTCTGCTCGACTCTGAAACCTCCAAGTCATATGTCTTTAAGCAACTCATGAAGTTCTTAGAATGCATATCGGCATCAGTGCCTCCGTTTGAGATCATTCTCGCGGATAATTCAAAATAGAAAATCACATCGAGTTATATTCTCGATTCCATTACTATACGAGATCTCAACTTGTCAGTTGTTACTCTTTATGAATTATGCTCAGCAAACTACGATCTTATATTGGGAAAAGATTTTTTGGCTAAGAATGGATTCAAGTTTGATTTCAAACGAGGGTCTGTCAAAGTTGGAAATATTCTCGTTGCTCAAGAAAACAAGTTCGTTTGTTCGACATCGCGTGACAATGATTCACAGAAACATGTTTTCTCCATGAATTCATTTATCGACAACTATAAGAAAACTGTTGACCCACTATCTCCTATAAAAGGAGTAGAATTTCCCATTGTGCTCAAATGCGAACAAGTCATATCGCTCAAGCCCTATTCAATCTCATTACACATCAGACCACAACTGCGAGAACATATAAACATGTTACTTGATCGTGGTATACTTAAACATTCGAATTCAATTTTTGCAACACCATGTTTCACAATTCCTAAACCGAACGGATCTATCCGCTTGGTTAATGACCTTAGACAATTGAATCGAATCACAGTGCCGATGGAATTTTATTTCCCAACAATTACTGAAACTTTCTATAGGTTGAAAGGCAACAAGGTTTTTTCGAAAATTGACCTTGAGAAAGGCTTTTATCAAATCGAAATTGCTGAATCCGATAAATTTAAAACAGCCTTTACATGCCCTTTGGGTAAGTATGAATTTCATCGACTGCCTTTCGGTATGTCAAATGCTCCCAAATTTTTCAATAACATGATTAGCCGTTACCTAAGTGAGTTTGAAAATGTCGTTATATTCGTTGACGACATTCTTATTTACGAAAAATCGCCGAGAAAACACATCAAGAGCCTACAACAGATTTTCAAGAAATTGGCACAGTTTAACATAATTGTGAACTTTGATAAATCAACATTTTTTACAGAAGAAGTCTATTATTTGGGGTATATTATTGATGGATACTCTTATAGACCAGATTTATCACGTATAACCGATTTCACCAAATGGAAACGCCCTGAAACTGAAACACGTCGAGAGCTCCAGAAACTTTCAGGAAAAATGAACTGGTACTCTGAATTTATACCAAATCTAAGCACAAGGATCGCTTATCTCTATAAACATCTCAAAGGTGGAGCAAAGATGATCAGGGTATCTGATTTGGATATGGAAATCGTTGATAAAATCTACCAAGAACTTGTCAAAAAGGCCACTCATACACTGCCAGATCCCAGCCTACCTTTCGAAATTTTCGCTGATGCGAGTGAAATTGGATTTGGGCAGTTCTTACTCAAAACAAATCATCAATAGCATATTTTTCAAAAAAATTCACTGACGTTGAATCTAGGTACACCATCACAGAAGAAGAGGCTTATGCTTGTTATATGGCTGTACAAAAATGGCAATCAATCATCGGTGGATCACAGATTACTACCTTCACAGATAGTAACAACAATCTTGGACATAAGATTGATTTTTCAAAACGCATGCATCGGTGGAAAGCTCTACTTTCCGATCTAGATATAAAATACGAATTCATCAATGGTGATCAGAATGTTTCCGCCGATTCCTTATCTGGAGATATTTGTGCAACAATCTTCGAGAAAGAAATGCGTAGCTTTCATATATTACATGGCCACCCCGGACTTACAAAAACGTTCCAAACTCTTAATTTATCTAAGAAACTGACTAAATCTCAAAAAAACAGTATAACACAAATTATATCGAATTGCGATTTTTGTCAACTGAAAAAGGTTACAAAACACAAATATGGACATCTTTCTGGAAGGGTTCGGACAGAATCACCTTTTGTTCATATTTCATCTGTCATTTTTGGCCCTTTTGAATCTAAGTTCTATTAAAATGATTACAACAATAGAAAACTGTATATTATCACTTTCACAGATCTTTGTAATCATTACAGACGAATTTTTTATCTAACAGCAATTTGCGCATCAGATATTATATCGGCTTTTGAAAATGTTTGGGTGCCAAAATGTGGATATCCAGAATCTTTTCTTTCTGATAACGGACCATGTTACATGTCCAACTCTCTCAAAACATATTTACAAGAAGAAAACATCAAACAAAAAATATGTTCAGCTCATACTCCGACGGGTAATTTCCTCTCAGAAAAAATCAACTTTGATATTGTCACTGTACTTAAGATTTACAAGAATTGGTGTCTGAAAATGGTAATTAGAAATAGAATCAACCTTCTTTATAACCCAAATTTGAAAGAAACTCCACTTGCTGTTTTGTTGTTTCGAAAAGGGGAGAAATTCCACATCGGTTCAAATGAAAATATTTCAAACAAAAATAGAAAGGTACATACTTATAAAATAAATGATAATGTGCTATTGAAAAATTTCAATCGTTGTTCAAAATTAGACTCTAATTTTATAGGACCGTTCGTTATAACAAAAATTATTGACAGCAACAGAATTGAAATAACAGACTCGTCAGATAATAAGATTATTCATAACATCAAAAACATTAAACCATTCAGAGCCAAACTACCTTTTGTTGAAAAAAGGGAAGATGTTGTATCCAACACTGTTTCGGATAATCATGAAATCAACTCTGAAACTGATTGTTTAAGAAATAAACATTAAAAGGATCCAAAGAAATAAAGGAGTTTTTAGTTATGAAAGGATTCTTCTCTTCAAAGATTTCACATAACAAATCCCGTGGGAATAAATCATCACATGAAAACAAAGCCGAACGGAATCAAATCCTACTTGTCCGCTTTCAACTCGGTTACACATCAAACCCGATGGGTACGACATACATTTAATCAGTTTATATTCAAATAACACTCAAGAAAAGTATTATTTTTGTTTAAAGGATTGGAATAATACTTCTTGATTATTTGAGATTTCAATCTTCTATCTAAATATTTATTTCATCATTTCAATATTAGTTATAATTTAATGAATTCATTCTTTATACAATCTTCTATCCTTACAATAAATTTCATTAAATTTAATATTAGATCAATCAAATCTACATAATCAACTGATATTTTACATATACATTGTATAATTTATCAATTTAATAAAATTATGTGAAATATCATTTCTTCCAAATGTCTCGAAATCATCCGAAAGGTACAAAATTTAGATAAAACGAAAAAAAAGTATAATAACATATGTGTGTGATAATCATCTTGTTTATACGTAATTGAAGTTATTTATAGTTGCGATTCTTCTTTTGAATTTCTGATTCACTTTACGACATCATTCATATTTCTTATAAATGCACAAATTTCATCTTTATATTTAACAATAAAAAAGCAATTTTTGTGAATAAAAGTTTTGCATAAATTGAGACATATAATATATGCATATTCTTCATTTAATTTTTTAGCAGTTTTTGTAGTATAAGCTGCAACAACAGAATAACATATTTTAGATAACAATATGATGTAAAGAGACATTTTTTTTTCAAAGTAAATGTTATTAATTGTAGTTAACATTGCCGACAGCCTTTCGTTCACTTCTTTTATCAAATTTGACTATATAAGATTGATCATTATCAACCTTTTTTACCTGGTTATCTGATTGGTTTCGAATATCTTTATAAATATTCATATTAGTGTTGGGTAATAATGGCTTTGAGAGAAAATAAAAAAAAATTTTTTTATAAAGACAGAAAAAACTATTTTTTTGTCATAAAAAAAAATATAAAAATATACAAACTTTTCTGCTTGATTAATTAAAATTAATGAGTGGTCGTCTGAATTTATAAGAAAGACAAACCCTTAAAATTTGAGAAAGTCGAAGGTTTGACACAGAAAGTTGTCTTTAAATAGGAAGGAAGTAAATATTATTAATGAATTGTTCATTTAACACTCATTTTACACATTCTGTCGCGTTTTTTTTCGGGCACTCTCTACAGGTTTTTCATCGTTAAGAATATTCTGCCTTGAAACAAACTAAAAAACCTTTATTTTCCTTATACTTTTCTTTAAGCTTAAATTATATTTTTTTTTGTTGCTTTAATCATTAATTTAAAGGCAATGCCCTCTTCTAATACCTTAAATTTTTTTATTATAAATAAAAACTTTATGAGAAGCAACAAATTAAGAATAAAAAAGACAAATAAATAATGAAATCAAATGAAATAAAATATGGTATCTAATAAATAGACAACAACATTTTTTAAGAAAAAATATTAAACACAGTGTTTAACGTTTTTTTAAAAATAGAGCAAATATTATGTTTTTTAGTATTTAAAATTTTATTTACGAAAATATTTTTTTTTATTTATATCATATATCATATCTATTTTCAAGAATTTTATTTTCTTTTATTTACACTATTTTGTCAAAAAAACCTTTTTTATTTGAATATGTATCATAATTTAACATCCATGCACATAGACAGTAATTAGAAGAAGGGCATTTCTAATGCACACAATATTATGTTTTGAAATCTATTTCTTATAGCAAAATTATTTACAAAAATCTAAAATATGACTTAAGAAAGAAAATTGTTCTTTCTATTTTATATGTGACAAACAAGTCGGAAAATAAACAAATTAGATCGTTTTCTAGCAATCATTTGAGGCTAGCTTGAGATAATGACATTCATAAAACAGTTTAAATGATATTTCAGCTTTCTATAAATATATTTTAGAATATATTTTTGAGTTTTTATATTTAATGTGTTAATTTACTTAAATGTAGATTAAAATATTTTAAATTTCAAATCTTCTATATCGACAGTCAATAATTGATTGATCATAAGAAAATTCTTTAAAACTTTATTGAAATAATTATTTGATCTTTCAATAATTGACTGAATAAAATAATTTTTTGTTAGAATAAAATAAAAATTAAACAATCTTACCTTTATTCTAAAACTTACAAATTTTTTTTATTTCTCAAATTTTAAATGTTTTCTAAAATGAAAATGTAAATTAATATTTTGAATGATCATGTCATATAAAATATGGATTTAAATATCTTTTTCAAGATATCAATACTCAATAGAAAAAAATTATATCAAACATAAAAGATTGATAGAAAGTTACAAATTCAAAATTTTATTTTGAACATTTCATTTAGAAATTATTAGATCTAATACTAAAAGAGGTACTTCAATCAACATAATAAAGTAGCAACTATTAAAAAAATTGAGAAATTGAACATTTAATGATAAAAATGTATTTTAGAAAAAATGAGTGATTATTACTCATCAATTTGTGATATTGTCCTGTGTACGGGGAATCTGTCCCGTACGCAGAAACATCTCTACGAGTGACGACTCATTTGAAAAAAAAATCATGACTAAGGGTAATTATTTTCAAGCTTTTCTAGTTCGTTTGCGAGCGGGAATTTTTGAAGTGTCGGAGCAGTGTTCTGTGTCGTCATCACATTGATTTCTGCGACACTTTCAGACAAATCCTGTATCAGATCTCATACTGCTTCATATTTAAAACGTCTTTGAAACAATCATTTTCTACAAGTATAAAAGAATTGCATTTTGAATAAAATATGTATTCATCAAGACAATCTTTCTTTACAAATAAGTCATTATTTATTAATTGTCTTAAAGGTTCTCATTCTTCCCTGAGTTACGACACTCTGATATGATAATATGACCTGTTATTTTTGTTTTTACCACCAAAAACAAAACATTTTATTTTTGAAAAATTTAACCCCTAAAAAATTGATACCATTTCTTTTTTTGCGCAAGTTAGTAATTTTTTTTAATTAGTTATTCTACAAAGAGATTTTTTGATTACATTTAGTCCAATTTTGTACTAAAATTACTTTTCTCATTATTTCATTCTATAAATTCATGAACTTTTTTTGGATGGTTTATTTCAAGAATAATTGAGCTATTTTTATAACGCTTCAGATGTAGTCTTATTTTATTTTGCTTTGTGGTTAAAGGTTGAACTAAAATTTTTCAAAATGTTAGGGTTGGGAATCCATCGCTTCTGTCTTGTCATTTATGTAAATATTTGAAGTTGTAAAATAACAATAAAAAAAACTTGAATTTATTTATTTTTCGGTTTCCTTTCATATCCGAAAATATCACTAAAAATGAACAAAATTAAAGCACTAAAATTATGTGGTCACAAATCATGCAAGAACCTACAAATGATTTTTTTAGTGATTCTATAGTGACTTTCGTTCAATTTTGAAATTAATTACATCCAATTACGTTTTGTTTTTGATAAATTTAATTTATTTTTTTGCATCAAATTTCAATTTTTGAGCATTCAATTTTGTTCAAGAATAATAAATTTAAAAACTTACAAAAAATTGAAAAAAAACATGTCTAAATATTGTGTTTTAAAAAAATAACTTGCAATTCATGAGAAAACATCTTTTTTTAATTGATGAATTTTTTTCTCAATTCCTGCGTCGTGGAAGGTATTATATTATTTTTTTGTAATAACCTTGAAAGTCACTCTGGGTTATACAGTTAAATACCTTATTTGTTGCTGTTAAAAGTTCTTGAACAGTATTCGAATTACTTCTTTTGACTTTATTTTTCCATTTAGAAAAATAATTTTCGATAATGTTCAAAAAAGGCGAATAAGGTGACAACAATAGATTTTCCATGAATCATTTCAAGAGCTCTCAACAGGATCTGATCGATGATAAGATGCATTATCTGAAATAAAAATTGGATTTTTAATACTAATTCTTGCACATTCTACTTTTAAATCAATCAAAAATTCTGCAAAATCATTTCCATTTACGAGAGAAATATTATTTTTAAAAAATTTTGGTGTTTATTTGTAACAGCTGCTATTATTGAAAAATTTCCTGAACAAATGCATCTCACACTTTTATAAGCCGATTGGTAAATTCTGAACCTGCCTTTTAAACCCTTGTCTATAACGAGTAACCAACTTCGTCGATAAATAAAAAATCGGACGAATTTAACAGATAATTCAAAAATGTGAACTCTCTTTCGAATATTCTACGTCTTAAAAAGTTACTTTAGAATTTTTGCCTATTGGAATAGGGCCAATTTCTTCAATGAAAATGTAAAATACTAAGTGATCTATTTATAGTTGAGGTTGACAGTCAAAAATATTAAACTTTTTTAAAAATTTTTGTTACATAAAAGCAAAAATACGAGACATATCTTTTTATAGCATGTCCTCTATATACTGGAATATTCGTCGAGTCATTTTTGTATATGTTATTCTACCTTGCAGTGAAAAAGACTCATTAGCCGGCTCTTTTGATTTTTTAACAATCGAATAACATGTTAATTCTGGTAATCAGAAAGTCATAGTGATACCATAATTATATTGTTTGATGATACAACCAACATTTTCTAAGATAAAATCATATGTCATTTGCTTAAAAGCAATAAAGAAAAAATATATAGAAAATGACATTTTCTAGAGAGGAAAAATTACTTAAGAACTGATTTGTTAATTTTTTAATTTAACACTTTTGAACAGAATTTAATGCAAAAAAAGATAAATTTAATTTTTGAATACGCAATTAATCAAAAACAACACTAAATTTCATGCAATTGATTCAAAATTGAACAACACCACCTATATTACATAAATTATAAGATAGATAATCAGTAAGATTGTTAGATCTTTTGTTATTTCATGACGAAGACAACGATTATTATAGTTTTCTAAGAGAAAAATTATGATAAGTAAGATGATAATCAGAACCGACAACTTATAGATGTGTGTTTACCACACAAAAACATGTTTCAAAAAGAAAAACTATGATAAAAAAAAGACTGATCATTCAAGACAAATCAACAAATGGACGTATGTCAAACTGTTAGAATGAGTCACTTTTCTTTTTAAAATTTTTCTCTTATGTAAAAAAATAAGGGTGCAATAATCATATAAATTTTGATACGGTTGATGATTGGATTGCCATTTATTTAGAAGATCATCAACTTTCGGGAAATAAAAGTGTGAAGAAGAAATCGACTTATTGACAAGAAGTTAGAGAGAAACAATGATTTTCTTTTTATAGCATATATAGATCTGTGTCATATACATAGAGATATAAATTCAATGCTCAAACAAAATTTATGGAAACCGAATGAACATTTATTTATGTGTTTATAGCACAAAATTGAGGAAGTTTTAAGAGTCAACCCTCAAGAGATTATAGATATTTAAGTAAACCCTATGATTTCTAATAATGACTATTTTAGAAAAATACGGTGCACAATTTTAAATTTTAACAAATAGAATTAACACCTTTGTATGTTTTATTTTTCTTTAAATCATGAAATATGATATGCCTGTTTTCTAAATACACAAGAACATTCACTATCAAAAAATATTTTTAAAATTAAACATTTCAACTTCGAAAAAATCTACCTTGAATAAGCGAAAAATTAGAATTAAGAAAATAAATCTAATTTTAATAGTGTGGTAAATTGGGCCAATTCTAAAATATTTTTAATTTTATACCGCTAAAATTTAAAATGTCAGAGCATCAACAGAACAAGATCATCCACCACAACATTCCCAGGGATGAAAGTCAACTATTTAATACCAAGAATATTTTCTTAATTTACCTATCAGGTTCAAATATTAAACCTGATCAGGTCAAACTGAATTCAGTTGGTAGAAATGAGATAGAAGAGTCGGACAATATGAGATTGAAAAAATTGAATAAAAAAGGTACAATAAATTTAGAAGAACGATTTTTAAACGAAAAATTCCGGGAACCGAAATCAAAATTATATTTGTTGGATAACTTAGATCGGAATGTTTTAAAATTTGTCAAAAATGTAAGAATTTGTGCAGAAGAATGTAATTGTAATCCAAAAACAGCTTCAGCCACTTTAGAAGCTCTAATTAGTTTGAAAACAGAAAAAATGCTGAAGAAACAAGATGATTTCGAAGAAATAATATGCGAAATTATAGCTCTCAAATATACACCAGATCAAGAGAGATTTTATGTAAATAAACTCAGAGATATCAGGCAGGAGCAATTTACAACAATTGACCAATATATTGAAACTATAGATGCAATATTAGAATGATTTTCATTATGCACAAAAATGTCAAAAACAACACAAAATTTATTGCAAGAAAAAACATTTTTTTCCGGTTTACACAAAAAATGTTCACTTAGATTTTCAGAAAACAATGTCACAGACATAAAGTCTGTAAGAGAAAGGATCAAGCGTGTGGAAACAAGTCTAATAGCCGAAGCTGTAGCATTAAAACCCTTTAAAAAGTGATGGGAATAAAAGTTGGTGTTCTCACTGTAAGAAAGACACCCATTATACAGCCAATTGTTTCTCTTTAAAGAAATTAGAAAAATCACTTAGAAGGACACAGGGCAAGCAAAAGGTAATGTTAATACAAAATCAGCTAGAGACATGATGAATTCAATTAAGGATCTTGGATTGCAATATTTTGGTTTATCAGGAGCCTCAACATCTGTTCCAGTAACAGTTTGAGTCGATTCAGGAGCATCTGTGAGTGTAATTAAAACATCCCATGCAGAAGAACTAGAAATAGCCATTTATAAAACAAAAAGGCTTCGTAAAATTATCCTTGCAGTCGAAAAAGAAATTGAACTTTCCAAAAAGACCAGAATTACAATACAAGATTCAAGAACATAAAACGATAAAATCTTAAATTTTTATGTTTATGATCAGTTAAGTGAAAAATGCATTCTTGGAGTAGATTTACTGCAAATACTTGAAACGAGTGTTGATATTCACAAACAAAAATTACAAATTCTTGAAAAGAAATAGGATTTGGAGAATCGTTTGAAACAACCCCTTCAACTTTTGTTTCAGATACAAAAATCAAAAAAGAATTAAAAGAAATTATCGACAATTATCTTAACAATGTAGAAGAAAAAAACCCTATTAAAGGTTATCAAATGGGCAGTGATCTTATAACAGATATTGTGCAAAAGACAAAAACCTATTTTGTGCCTTTCTCAAGAGAAAAATTGATGAAAAAAGAATTAGAAGATTTAATTCAAAATAACATCATCGAAACTTCAGTTAAAAATTTGTGCACCATGCTTCATGATAGAAAAATCAAATGGAAAAGTCGTCTGATTATTAATTTCAGAGATATAAATAAAATTACACAAGAAATGCAGTCATATTTCCCTGAGGTTAGAGATAATTTTCACAGAATGATAGGAAGTATGTATTATGCAAGATTGATTTTGCAGAAGGTTTATTGATCAACACATTTGATACTTATAAAACTGGTTTGTACTCATTATGGTAAGTTTTAAGAGAACGCCATTTGGACTTTTAAATGATCCAAAAATTTTTACAATTGTATTTCGGATATTCTAAAAGATGTTGAGAACATAGTTATTTTTGTAGTTCATATTTTAGTTTTTACAGTAACAGGGGATGAAAATCTGAGAATTCTTAAGAAAATTTTTAAAAAATTGCATGAAAAAAATGTTTTAATTAACACTGAAAAATGTGATTTTCTACAACCTAAAATCAATTTCTTGGTTTTACTTTCTGTAGTAATGGATATACACCCGACTTATCTCGATTAGAAAACTTCAATGAATGGCGTCTTCCAAAAACAAAGATTGAATTTCAACAGATTCTCGGAAAGATAAATCGGTATAGTCAATTTATAGAGAATTGTAGTGGAAGATTGAGTCATCTACATGATAAAATAGCAGGTAAATCAAAACAAATAAACGTTACAGAGAAAGAGACGGAAGAAGTTCATCGGATATACCACGAACTGAAAGAAAATCTAAATTATATTTTTAAAATATCAATGACAAATTTTATTTGAATACAGATGCTAGTGACAAAGGTTTAAGGGCTGTTTATATCTAAAAGATGGTATGATCGGCCATTATTCAAAGAAACTAAATCAGGCACAACAAAAATATTATGTAACCGAAAAAGTATTTTTAGCAATTTTTAAAGCAGTCAAACATTGGCGAAAATGGTTATTAAACTCTTGAATTATCATATTAACAGACAACAAGAATCTTATAGGTTCACACACTGCTTTTTATAAGAAAACATCGCGTTGGATGGCAGAATCTAGTGAGTATTAGGTAGAGAATATCTCAGGAAAATAAAACTGTGTAGCTGATCAGCTCAGTCGAAAACACAATCAGGAAGAAAAATTGGAAATTCTGCCGAGTACAGAGTCATCTGGAAAAACTCATTTCATTTTACATTTAATATGGTCACCCAGGTAGTTTAGCAATGTATGAAACAATCAAAAAATCATGTCCAAGTCTGATGACCACTAGAAAGATTTTAAAAGCAATAGCTAAAACATGTGAGATGTGTCAAAAAAATAAACGAAGACAAAATTACGGTGGACTTAGAGGTAAGATCATGACTGCAGAGCCTTTAAAAAAAACATCATCTGAAATAAACGGTCCCTTTGATGGATCTGAATACGACCACGATTTTGACACTGACCTGCTTAGAGGGAGTGAATCCCTTTTCAGCATGGCACACAAAGATTAAATGAATGAACTTTGTTTTACTTCCCTTGTCAACCATACCTTTACTTCCTTTATCCTTCCATCCTACATTCCATGACTTGCCATATTTGTTTACTTCATGACCATTTGTCTGTTCTGTGTTTACCATTGTTCTGAGGGGTGAAAACTTTTGCACAAATGTAGACCAAGGCAAGGCCATGGGCACGACAGACACAAACGATCTTTATATCATTACAATTACAGATCGATGTTCCAGATATTCTCAAATTATGTTTATAAATACAACAAATGGCGCTGATATAATCAAGGCTCTGAAAAATTGGAATAATAAAAAAAGTTTCCTGTATCTTTTCTGAGTGATCAAGGAAGAATTATACCAGAGAAGTAGTGAGAAATTACTGTAAAAACAAAGGGATAATGCAAAAATTCTCAAGTACATATAATCCAACTCGAAATGA